>WKLE02003019.1:0-16824 GCA_014885115.2 Asterionellopsis glacialis
ATGTGTCCTTCTCAGTGTGTTGGGGTCGAAAACGAAAAAAATAATTAAAAAAAATTCTAGATGAAAGCACGGAAAATCTGTCCCGAAGGGGGGTTTTCGCCGAGGAGTGAAAAAACACGATGAATAAACGTTCTACCACCTTAATTAACCTCGAGCCAAAACGCTTGAGGTTTTTCAGCGTAATTTTTTTTCAATCGGCGTCAAAAATAAAAACCGGAAGATGGACAGACATTTTGACGCTGATTTTTTACGCCAAATCGGGAGCTTGGGAACGGGCCCGAGACAATTTTGGTGGTGAAAGGGTTAACAGCTACTAGAGGTTACATTCATTTTGTGCAAAATTAAATTATGCACTAACCTCTAACGAGCTCGAAATCAGTGGGCATGAATTTTTGAAGGAGCAGAAAACTGGAAAAGGTCCATTTCCCGCAACTCCAGTGTAACAGTGGGACAACCAAAAAATGAAACCCATGAAGTATGTTTGGTTACTTATCCTTTTGCTTTGTAATAAAGCCTCATCGTTGATTGGTTGTGATCGCTATCATTTCTACCGTCCAAGTTTTCTAAGAGTACAGGCGGGTGGCAGCAATGGCAGTCACGACAAAGACCGAGTTACATCACTTTTTCAAAAAGATGATGATACCGAAAAACTACTAACTAATGAGCTGAAACAATGTGAAGGAAAAATCATTGATACTCATTTGCATACCGCACCATGGTTTGACAATAGTGAGAAACTTGTCACAGAACTGGAGGCTTCCAACGTTTCTATAGGCCTTTTGTACAATCCGTATCCCAAAATGTCACTTCCATATGATATTAACACGTATGTGACGTCGATCGCTGCTTGAAGTAACGGCAAGGTTTTTGCATTGGCATCTCTGAACACCACCCACGATGACTGGGAAAGTAACCGAGATTAACCGCCTCAAATCATTTCTAACGAAGGAGCATAAAAGTGTACTAGGTGCAAAGTTGGCTCCACCTAATACATGTTTACCACTTGAAGGACCGGTCATGGATGATGTAGTTGAGGCTGTACATCAAGGTGACAAAAAATTATTGGCCATCCATATTGGTACAACACCATTTTGTGGTCCTGTGGGAGAACAGTTTGGCATTCGGTGCAACTGTACTGAAGAGCACGTCAATCCAGCATTATTAATCCCAAAGATTGAGTCATATCCTGACGTAACCTTTTGCCTACTTCATAGTGGACATGAATTCTTACCTCCTGACAGTCCTTACTATTACGATTTTAAGTTTGCTGATCAATGCATTGCTATGGCCAGGGCATACCCCAATGTTTATCTGTCTATTTCAGCATTGTTCGCGCAGACACCAGATGGTACACTTAAGTACCCCGGAGGAGCAGAAATCGTCAGAAAGATGAAAGAAGCAGAAGTGACACATAAGGTCTTTTGGGGATCTGATGCCAGTTTTTATCAAGGTCAGATTCGACCAGTTCTTATAACAGCCATCAAGGCCATGATTGATGCTGGATGGACCCAGGAGGAGCGAACTTGGACTCTCCGTGGTTGTGCAAGGCATGTATTCAAAATCCCACCCACTGAAAATAAGGAATAGATATCTTGTCTTATAAAGAAATTTATTTGCGATCTCGACATAATTGTGAAATTAAACTTTCAACGAATTTATTAATTCAACTTTATCATATTACACGGGATAAATCGAGGTAGTCAAAGGTAATTTCTCTAGAGCAAATACTTTCTATATTACAATGAATCCTATTGGCAGTCTGTATGTAGCTCAACAGGTACTTTCCTTAGTAGGTCTGATAAACAATTTTAGGTAAATCACTTTGTTTGAATCTTTTAAGATCACCTCTCCATAATCTCTGTGATCCGTTATTCTTTTTTGAAAAAGACTTTAGCGTCTGCACGAAGAACCGACTGTATGATACTTTTAGCAACGGGCATCTAACCACTGTCACTCACAGTGTTACCATGATGCACTTACTAATTAGACATACTCACGAGATGGGTATTTTGCAAAGACAGTTTCCAGGAAATACTTTTGGGAAAAAGTCCAAGATATCTTCTTATTTAACCAAAACCCCTTTGATAATCGTCCTAATCACAAGAGGGGGTCTTCTGGAATTTGATGGCATCGTATTTTTTGAAAAGAAGAACAATGAACAGAATAGTAACAACATCAGTAATAGAAGACTCGAAAATACAATGCACACGTCATTATGGGTTTTTGACTAAAAATGTGTTGAGAGAAATAAGCTATCTTTCAGAGTAGAGTACTTCGCAGAAGTCAACTTCTGAAGGACAATTATATACACGAATGCGACACAACTTTTACCTCAGTTGATTTGACATTTTGTAGATATCACCCTCAGAGACACACCCTAACAGGAGTATTCTACAGCAGATCAAGTGCCATGAAAATTGAATTTGTAGATTAGAGCAGTGGAGAAACTTCAAATGGAAAAACTATTAAAACAGAAAATAACCACGGAAAACAGAAAATAAGACGCATAGAAAATTCAGAACTCCACTGTACAACATCATTAAGAAGACGAAGCGAAAAGCGCAGTGCTCTTCACGGCAAAAGGAGCTGTCCATTTTTAGACCTCGATCATCCTTGTAATGAATTCATTGGTGTCGTCGCCATAAAACCAAATGTAATCAACCTCCATATACTGAATAAATCTCTGCCTTTCTCCTCTGCTGTCAACAAGATCAAATATCCCTCTCCCAAGCGTCTTTACTTCTTTCCAACCACAAGAGCTCAAACACGCAAGGCATTGTGTAGCCGATTGTAAACTTTCAAACTCCAATATAGAGGGATGGCAATTCTCTCGAGAAAGTTTCTGGTTGGGTGTGTATACGGTGTGCACGTTATAGTTCTAATTTTTTAGTTTTTACCCGCAAAATCATTACTCAACTGGCTTAGGAATGCAAAAAGAACCATCATCCATCGAACAAAAAAGAATAGAGCAGAGATAATGTTCAACCAACAACCACAAGAAAAAGTTTAAAATAGTCTTCCCATCAATTCATGAAATATCAAATTGTGTATGCTATATTATTGCATTTTATAACATTGTATACGAAGCCATGTTGGGTACCTACAACAAAAGAGGAAGACATAGAAAACAAGGTGAGCAAAATAAATACAATCAAAATCATGTTACAATACCCCATAGATTTCCTCCTTCTCACCGTCACATCTGATCGAAAATAAACTCACATGTCCATCTCTGAATTAAAATTTTCCCGCTTCAGTTTTACGACGCCAGTTGTCCGCATCAGGATCAAACAAAAAGTTAGATTGATCAGTAAAGGAAAGATCAAAGACCAATCCAAAGAATAGGAATACAACTACAGTTGTCCATTGTAGCCATGCTGTGCTTCCAGTTCCCTCGTGATATGATGCAAAGGCAACGAAGGCAAAGAAAATAATCAATAGTGCTTGGATCCTTTGACGAGCTTCCATGGTCAACTAATCTTTATCTCTGGCGTCTTTTTGTTTCTGTCTTTGTTTCGAGCTCAACGCTACAAGTACAGCGCACTGGTGTTGCTCAGCAGACTCCGTGAGAGATGCTAGTCCTACAAAGAGTGCCAACAACGCCGAAGCCAGTCCAACGGGCGTGTACCTGGGTAACCGTACTAACCGTAGTATTTCAGTTGCCGACAGTCAGGATTTGAACAGAGGTTTGCACCTTGCACTGGACGACGCTGCAATGCTGCCCCACATACTGTGCCATCCAGTATTGATCCAACGAGCAACAAACTGCCAATTTATATACATCTTAATGACTTAAGAAAATGATACACAATAAGAGCATAAAACCGTTATATAGACGCTATAAGCGATATCATAATATTATTATTACAACACAAAAAGAAGGGAAAATGCCAGGAAACGGACTGACCGAGAGAGAAATGCATTATACTTCGAGTTAAGGTCTCTAGTTCGTAGTGCGGTCTGGGATCGCTCTCCTGCGCGCGCTCCCAAAAATCTGTCTTCAATTTTTTTCTCCACACTAATTTCTAGATACTTTTTTTTTTAAACAAAATTGTTGTTTTCCTTCCCAACCTCCTTAGAAGGATCCTCAAATACGTACCTTCTGGCAAGAAAAGAGATTAGGACCGTTCTTACATGTTACCCATTTATCATATTATTGAGCAAAATGCCCTACCAGGTGATCAGAACATGAAGATATATTACCATTTTCACCAACATTTGCTAATTATCACTTTTTTTATATAAAATTACACGCCATGACTCCAGTAATCGTCTTGCGGGGCATTTCAGACTATAAAGAGTTATTTTTGTACTAAAAGATTTGAACATTTTTGGTTGGTAGAAAAAATGGTCAGGACCACCAGGATAGGACTGTGGTTCCGCATCAGATTTTATTTTTTATACCGAGAATAGGTATAGCCAACATTTTAGACACTTTTGAAAAAACTATTGAGTACTAGCTATTTAGAAATGACACATGTAACAATAAACATACCATAAATAATTGATTGGTTTCACACTTAGTAAACTGAAATATTCTAATGATAGGAGAATTCCGATTGTTACTCCTACTGTTTATTGGTTAAGTAAGTATCTTTTATCGTGCAATGAGCATATATCCATTTAAATTATATAACATTAATTTATTTATGTATATATATATATATATATATATATAAAATTATGTGTAAGCCCTAAAATCTTAGTTAAAAAAAATTGGCCTCAATAGAAAACATATGGAGCAAGAAGACATGAAATTCTAGGTGATTTTGGGATAGCCCTCCCAGCCTGCCCAATGACCTTAAAGGTAATTCTCTGCCTATCTTGTAGGCTTCTTGCTCATGGGAGAGACAGGTAGTCATAACTAGGACCTAACTACATAAAAAGTCATGTAGTTGTTGACTGTACCAGAAAATCTTTTTGGCGACATTTTTCACTTTGTCACATGTACTGTTTTTTGTAACATGTTCTATTATATTTAGTGGTTCAAAATGATTACTTTATGAATTCCTATTAGTTCAAAACTTTTTTTGACTTGTACCAGGTATATACCTGTGGGTACCAAGTATTGTAAAAGAGATATTCTAGGGCCTCTAGTCCTATTAAACTTTAGGGTCCTAAGTTTCATATGCATGAATAACCAAATAAATGTAAAAGAGTCAAACACTCAAGCAAAGCACAGCACACATCACATTTTGTTCTTATTTTTCATAAATTAAAATTCAAAAAATATTTTTGATTGTTTCAACCAAACAAACACATGCTACTTGTTGTTTTGAATGATGTCATAGCTGCAGTTTGTATGTAAATAGCAGTAGGAGGTATTTTAGGACTAAAGGTCTATAGGTCTCTTCTACTATTCTTGTTATGCAAAGTACTCTTTAGCAAACATCAAATTATTTTCAAACAGTACCAGACTGTAAAGAGAAATGGATATTGAAAAAGTTCAAATCTTTATGCCATTATCCAGCATAAATGTAAAGAAAACATGCATGTTGTCCTTCCGTTGTTACAAATGTTGTGTCAAGAAACATACATTGAACAATACAGTGCACAATACTATCTAACTAAAAAATAGTCAAAACCTCCAGACATCCCTTCTCTAGTCTACAGTTTTCCATATACACTGTAAATATTTGTCTGCTAGTATCAGCATACATCATTTATTTTTTCTTTATCTTATTATATTTTTTTAAAAGACATTCCTTGAACACCATTATTACACAGCAGCACTTCTTGATGATGATGATGGGTTTTCCAGTCCAAACTATCCAAACCATCTCTTTACAATGTAACAAAAGTAGTAGCATTCCACAATTGTAATAAAAATATTAGTGAATGGCCATGATATAGTACTTATCTTTTCCATTCTTCAGATCCAGCATCCATATTATCATTATTTTCCAAGTCAGAAATGGAAAATGAATGGAATAAAATGATAATGACGAGGATGGCAACATAATCAATAAGGATGGAAAGACAAAAAAGGACCCTACTTGTGGAGGATGATCCATGTGTGGCTGTATGTCTAGATTCCATCTGTCCGGTATCTCTAAAAATGCAAACATTATTATTTTTTCATAATGTACAGTCAGCAGTATTGTAGACAAGTAATGGTTCATACATGTGGCAGCTCTCCTGTATGTGAATGTAGTGTATTGATAAACACCACCAACACATTATCAATTCTTTTTTAAAAATGTAAGTGATGCATTCAAATATCTTTTTGGGAACGTCACATGACGAACCAGCCGGACACAAGAAATATAAAGTGTTGGAGTGTACATGTCCAAGTCTTTGCAACACTAAATAATTTTTCTTTTCTTTCAATGCAATATTTTAATTTTTTTTTTTGGGGGGGGGGGGGGGGAGATATGGGTTGTATATTCTTGGCTATATTTTTTCAGACAACGAGTCGAGAGGGAATCCACAAGAATAAAATTAAAATAATAGTGGTCTACTGTATCATTTTTTTAAATATCTAATCTATAATGTTGTATATTATGTTGTAGGTGGTCTATGTTTGAATTCCACCAAACAAACATTCATCACCGTTTGTCTGAATACAGTAACGTTCAACCACCAAACACACCCGTTACTTTACAGTAATAATTAATACAATTGAGAATTCGATGGTAATTGGTATTGTTTCTTATGACGTTGCTGCTGTTGTTGCTGTTGAAGGCGTCTTTGTTGTTGATGACGTCGTCGTTCTTCATGCAATCCACCTAATAAATGATTCATGGTTCCATAGGATACAACTTGCGGTTGCGGTTCTGCTGCTGACGACAATGATGTTTCTGACGATACTGCCGCATGTGTATAGGCACTAGTATTCATACCCTTTCGTCTTGGTTGTTCATCACCACTTGTATCTTGTCCAGGTAGTTGTTGTTTTGGTGCTGTTGCAATAGGATTAGTACGCGGATATTGGTGGTCATTGTTGGTGTTGGAATTAGTATAAAAGTTTTGTTGTTGTTGCAGATGCTGATACCACATTTGCTGTTGATGCTGTTGGTGTTGGTGAGGATTGTATGAAGGAGACGGTGTAGCAGAAGATGTAGCCGATGAAGAATAATCAAGTTTCAAACGTTTGAACGAATGTGCGCATGGTTCATACTCAGGAGATGATGAAGAATGCGATGGCGATGATGATTGGGCTTGATGGTGATTATTATTGTGTTGTTCCTGCTGTGCATTTGAAACTTGAGAAAGTGTTCCAAGAAGTGATCGTGGTCGTTTCAAAGTATTTGATGAATTAATCTCTTCTTGTCCATGTTGTTGCTGCTCTTGTTGTTGCCCATGATTAGGATTTGAATTATACAGAAACGACATGATGCAATGCTTTCTTTATGGAATCTGCTCTTGCCTTTGTCTACTTTAGTGTATAAAGATTGATAACTATTGTCAGACACACCGTCAAAATTCAAATCGAGAAATAAACTACGGAAAAAGAGTGATGTCTTGTGCTTCTTGTCCTATCAATGTACCGCTCTCCTCTGTTTCTCTTACTCTTACTTTTCTGTATCGTCCTTTGTGTCTCTCTACTGACTGTGTCTGAGAAACAGGACTGATCAAATTCTAGATCGCTGTTCTTCTTGTTCTGATGTGTCTTGCAAGACGGGCAAGAATTTTTCAGAAGAAGCAAGAATTTCACAGAAAAGAAGCTGTGTCCTGTTTCTGTGTTTGGTTTGTTTGTGCGCTGTGGGTGTTTGTTTGTTTGGCTGAGGTTCAAATTGACAGAAAAAACGGCAACAAAAAAAAAGGAAGACGGGCGCGAAAAGTATTCTAATCACTCCTACTAGCAGGTACTCGAAACACATTATGAGGAGCGAATGACGTTTTCAACACCCGAAATTCCATCCACACACACACCCAGTAGTTGTGATTCAGTAGGACTCTCTTTATAGTCCTACGACAGAGGCTCATCTCCACCGGCAGAGATCATGTTGCCACCCATCACTCAAACACATCATCGTCAGTTCTGTGCTTCTCTTTTGACACTACAGAAAGATACATTCGGTTCTGGGGGCGTCAAGTAACTAGACCCCTGCAGTGGACATATCACTTGCTTTTGATTTACTTTATACAAGCGCAGACTCGTTGGGATTGTTTCGTCAACTCTCTCTTTTCTCTCTCTCCGTGATTTCATCCACACCACCGGATAATAATATATATGTTGTCCAAGAATAATCGTAAGGGCCAGTTTGCCATGATGATGGTAGCTGGAGCATTTCTTTGTACGGCAAGTCACAATGCTGTTCGAGCATTTGTCACTCCATCTACCAATGGTGCTATTGTGGCACGTCGTGCTGTACGTTCCTTGATGACTACATCGACGACAACTTCAAGTCCTCTGGTTTCCGCTACTCGTACTACAACAGTATCCTCGAACAAAATTCATTCGTCTTCGGTTGTTTTATCCATGAGTAGTAGCACCACCCTGACAGACGAAGAAAAGGCTACTCTGGAAGCTCAAATTAAAGCCAAAGGTGACGAAATTCGAGCCATGAAGGACGATGGTGCGGATAAGGCAGCTGTAGCACCCTTTGTCGAAGAATTATTAGCATTGAAAGCTAAACTTGATCCATCTTCCGTGGCACCTCCTGAAAAGAAAAAGCAACAACAAAAGAAGCCTAAACAACAACAAAAGAAAAAGAAGAATCAACAACAGCAAGAACAAGATGACGCATCTAATTTTATTGAAGGACGTAGTGTGGATTTTATTACAGCACGTAGTGTGGATTATTCCAAGTGGTACAATGATATTATTCGTGTCACCGGATTGGCCGAAACATCTCCTGTCCGTGGCTGTATGGTCATTAAGCCTTGGGGTATGTCCCTTTGGGATCGCGTCCGGACGGATTTAGATCAACGTATTCAAGACCACGGTGCAGAAAATGCCTATTTTCCAGTCTTGATTCCGAAATCTTTCCTCAGTAAGGAAGCCGAACACGTGGATGGATTTGCGAAGGAGTGTGCGGTCGTGACTCACCATCGTTTGACGGCCTCTCCCGATGGGACAGAATTAATTGCCGATCCAGATGCGGAATTAGAAGATCCACTCATCGTACGACCTACATCGGAAACTATGATTTGGTACATGTTCCGTAAATGGATTGTGAGTCATCGGTAAGTCCCCTTCCTTATTATGGTTTCACTTCAATTAATATACCGTCATACAGAGATATCTATCTGTTCAACTTACTTTCATGCAGGAGAGGAGACATTCTCTAATGACATATTCGTTTATTCATTCTGTGTACATGCGTTACAAACAACATTAAAAACACAACAACAGTGATTTGCCTCTCAAGGTCAATCAATGGGCCAATGTCATGCGTTGGGAATTACGTACACGTCCATTCCTCCGCACTTCAGAATTTTTATGGCAAGAGGGTCATACAGCCCATGCAACATCCGAAAGTGCCATTGATGATGCCCGGACCATGATGGAACAATATGCTGAATTATGTTCGGATTTATTAGCCATGCCCGTGGTCAAGGGTGTGAAAAGTCCATCGGAACGTTTTGCCGGTGCCGAAGACACCTATACCATTGAAGCGTTGATGCAAAATGGATGGGCATTACAAAGTGGTACATCTCACTTTTTAGGACAATCTTTTGGTAAAGCCTTTGATGTGACCTTTCAAGATGCGGATGGTCAAACGAAGGACGTATGGGGTACATCCTGGGGTGTATCGACACGATTATTAGGTGCATTAATCATGACGCATTCCGACGATGATGGATTAGTCTTACCACCCCGCGTCGCACCTACTCAAGTGGTAATTGTCCCCATTCCTGCCAAAAAGAACGATGAAGAAGGTAAGGCAGCCATGGAAACAACCTTGGACAACTTGGTACAAAATTTAAAATCCAAGGGTTTACGTGTCAAGGTTGATGATCGTGACTATGTCCGTAATGGTGCCAAGTACTTTGAATGGGAACGCAAGGGTGTACCCTTACGTATTGAATTAGGTCCACGGGATGTGAAGAATAATGTGTGTATTTTCAAATACCGAGCTGGATCCGATTCCGATGAAAAACAAAGCGTGGACTTGACCAATGCTGGGTCAATAGCCCACGAAGGGTTGGAAACCTTGCAAGAAGAATTATTGCAGGCTGCCACAGAACGTTTGGAGGCAGGTATCACCACAGGTGCAACTTATGACGAAATGAAGGTTGCCTTGGAAAGTGATGAAGCATCCAGTTATCCTGGTGTTGGATTATACTTGGTACCATGGAAATGTGATGCCACTAATGAAAAAAAAATTAAAGAAGAATGCAAAGGAACTATCCGTTGTTATCCTTTAAAAGAAAACGAAGCTGGCATGATGAAAGGACAGAAATGCTTTTACAGTGGTGAAGATGCTACACACATGGCGTTGTTTGGTAGGGCATTTTAATTCTTTACAAGATTTTTTGGAAGACGAACATCTATAGTAGATTATCAATAATATTATGATAATATCAGAAATACTGTGTAACAATAGTCTCTCGAAAATGCAAGATCTGTACTGAAAACCTCAAGATCAAAAATATTTCTTCACTTAGGGATACAAAACTTTTAAAAGAAGTTTCTTCAAAGAAATTTGGAAGAAATTTCAAGTTAGTAATTCTTTTTCAAGTTATTAACTAAAACTAATTAGTTGTTTTTATCCCATCCACATCACATATTGGTATTAGTTCTACAGAAAATGAGCCAAACTAACCATTCAAGGGAAGATGACGGAAGGCATTTTTTTCATGAATGGGACAAGTATGCTGCTGAAGGGGCCAGCAACAAGATGCACTTCCACCAGGCCTGGAATCACCAAGAACTGTGATGGACTTCTTCAGGGACCTCCTTCCTGACTAAGATGAAGAACCACAAACTGACTTGAATGATAACAAAAATGCTAATGCCCAGAATGCAAACCTTGTTGAAGATGATGTTGTTGAAGAAAAAATTCTACAACCAACCAGTCACCCTACAGCTATACAAGAACATGTTGCTCCTGCTACTGTACCACCAATAAGGCCACACCCAAAATGTAGCAAAGAACAGATGGAGCACTTCAAACCATAGTACAGGAGGAAGATAGATGCAGGTTTATGTGACAAGTTTTACAAGGACTGGATGAATGTTCTTTTTTAAAAAAGGTCAGAGCTAGACCAAAATACCCCATCTATGAATAGATGGTCATGTACCTGCATGTCACAATTGCGGTACACAAATGAATTTGTTAATGCAAACAATTACAGGTGGGTGGACTTTTCTTTGGTTTGCTTTACAATGTTTGGACATGGATATATCTTAATACTGTAAGATATCCATGTTCAAAATGTAACAAAAAAGATTTCCAGCAACAAATTTTAAGTTAATGGCATTAGATAAAGTACAGTAGCAGAACAAATATCTGATACTGTTTCTGATATGAATACTGTGTTTGATGCTGCTGTGCTTGCAAAATCTTTCTTCAAATTTGCAGGAGATTAACCATGGATATCATTTTCAGTGGATTCTATGAGTCCAATTGCAGTAGAAGAGCAAAAGGTATTTTTAATGAGATGTGTAACAAGTACAATTGGAAAGTTACACCAACTGCCAAAAATGGATACAACCATTTCATGAAGGCATGGAATGATGAATCTGGCAGACGGTACATTCATTAGCTGATGGATGACTTGGACATGATTATTTATGGTAAGATACTGAAGCAGCTACAAGAATACCATGATAAATTGGAAGACATCCATATACAGCTTCTATGGAGGTGCAAGACTTGGGTAATTGTAGACTCAGAAATTTACATCAAGTTCTGCGTCAAGCCTAAGAGAACATGTCCCCACCTGTAATTGATGATGCTGCACACCAAGAATGTTTCCAGATAGTGTGATGCAGCTAACATCTCATCTGGTCATCCATTTGTGTGGTAAATTCTTCTGTCCTCTCCATGGTAGGTGTAGTAGGGAGACAGAATAAGCATGGCATGGTTGGAAGTAGTGTGTGACATACTGTATGCATGCTGTGCCAGCAGCAAAACAATAGTGTACAGATGACACAAAAAAAAGAAAAAAAGGTGCACCAGTGGCAAAGAATACTTTACCAAAAGGATTGTCATTTAAACAAATATATGTAAATTGTGTGAACACGTAAAAGAGGAGCAGTAGTGAGCATCCTGTGGATAGAAACATGAAAAACATGTTTGGTGAAAAAAAAAATTGTCAGTGGAAAACATGCAAAAGGTGCAGTGCAGGAAAAAAATAATAATCACAATGTGCACAGTACAACTTTGTACTCTTACAGTAGCACAGGGGGCTATTCCTGGTCATAGTCATCATTATGAGTCAGTTGTACACACGACAGAAAGTAATTAAAAAGTAGTATCATTTTTCAATTATATATAAATATGTTTTCAGCATCAAAATATTGTATTTGCAAAAAGAACATTGGTCTGTTTTTTCTGTGGCCGGCAAAGAACAGGAACGCAAGCATGGAAGGAAACGGTTAGCATAAGAATAATGTCCGCAAGTGGCAGCGATATTTCCCATGGCGGGACAGTTGCCCCCCCCTTCCCCCTTAGGGGGGGTTCAGAGACGCCACACCGCGAAATGAGATAAGCCTTCAACTGGTACAGCAGTTCTGATTCCTGTATCCAGTTCTTGGCACGGGACTAGCTAGTCACGGGACTCTCTCTCTCTGGAGAGTGGTAGTGACAGGACCGCTGGTCCAAAACTTGAAATACAATGACATTCATGGGACTGACACGCGCGCGGAGGCGTCATTTCGAATCCTCCAAATTCTACGTACCGCACCGTACATACACTGGTAAAACTATTTTTTACATGGGACCTCTAAAATTACACCATGTCAGAAGCCTTCCGTAATTTTGGTGGGAACTAAACTCTAACTAATTTCATTGTATCCGTACGATGCAAGACTCATACATGCATTCGCGGTGGTTAGGTATGTTTTAGACACGTACGTAAGATATGGTACCGATAGGAAGACGTTTATCGTACTACTACCTGGTTCCAAGCAGGTTCCACGTCCATGTTGAAGGTTGAAGTACACAACACCCAGGGTGGAGCGAGCCGGGATAATATAAGGATGATGGCAAAGTTCCTTTGCTTCCCCACGCTCCCCACACCGTGCGAATTATCCGCCATACAGACAGATCCATCACACAATCAATCAACGGGTGTCGTCATATTATTTTAGCATTCTGAAATAAAAATACTCTCTCTAGAGTAGCAAGTACTCCAAAAACCACACAAGAAAAAAGGCGTGCGTTTTTTTGTGTCCCGGTGGCTCGTGAATTCTACGTTTCTCATACCACACAACAGGAGATTCAATAATTCTATCGAATGACATTGACAAGGGCAAGAACACCACCAAGGAAAAGAACAACCAGAGCAGCACTGCTACTATCACATACACCATGACACTATCATCATCATCGTCGTCATCATTATCATTCCAAAGAGCAGTAATTACAACAGCACAGTCTCCATCCATGACTTTGGAACCTAGTACGACAATGACCCAAGAAGCATCACCATCCTTCCATGAAGAAAAGGAAGACAAAGAAGCACAAGAGTTGCAAGGGAATAATACGTTTTTCCTTGCCTTGCAAACACCTCAACTTTTATCGGAAATGGCTGAATTATGTACAGAAATTGCTCAAGAAGTAACACAAGCGTATGACTATCCTTTGGAAAGGATGAAAAAACCATTGCCTGCTGTGTCGAAAACTAACAAGTCATCCTCGTCCAACAGCAGCAGCAACAACAATAGCAATAGCAACAAGCGAAGTAAGAAATCAAGGTCCGAATCTGTCTCTTCATGTCCTCATTTATTAGACGAAGAGAATACTAATAATACTTCTGCAACAACGACGACGGCGACGACGACGACGGCGGAAGTGACAACGGCAGCGAAAGATTCCAAAGAGTCAACACCGTCGTCATTGACGATGGCGACTGTTGCACCTAAATCTACCGATTCTACATCCGCCACCACCAAGAAGAATCCACGAAAACGAAAGAATTCCACTTCCTCAGAAACAACTACAACTACCACCACCAAATCTAAACATTCCAAAAAGAACGAAAAGAACAATAACAATGACTCTTGTTCTTCTTCAAATGTCAAGAAAGAAAATCAACAAGACGAAATTCCACCGGAACAATTAGATCCTGCCACATTATTACAACGTGCACGATCACGCATTTTAGATGATTTAACCTATGTCGAAGCCACATCCATAGCTGGACAATCAGAACAAGGAGATGGGGACGATGGAAGTGATAAAGACAGTGCAGCTTCTACATCCTCCATGCCGACAACGACAACTACCAAACCAACAGGCGGTGCTCGTGGACGATCCAATTCTGTAGCCTCCTTGAGTAGTACAGCTATTTTACCTCATCAAATATCCAAATACAAATCTCTCTATAATCAAAATGGACGTGTCGGTGTCTATACCACCATGGAACGTGCGGCCTTATTGGATCGATTTCATAAAAAACGATCCAAACGAAATTGGAATAAAACTATACGGTACGATGTACGAAAAAATACAGCCGATCGACGATTGCGCATCAAGGGACGGTTCGTCAAGAAGAGTACACTCAAGGAATTACGTGACATTGGTGTATTGCCACCCGAAGAACTACCAACTACTACTACACAAGATAAGGACAACAATCATGACGAAAAGAAGATCAACCAAGATGACAACCCTTTACAACAAGACAATACTACTAACAGCAATAGCACTATTTCAACAACAACAGCAGCGACAGCGACAACAGCAGCAACCATGTCAGCCGAAGAAGAATCTGAAGTAGCAAGAGCATTGTTGGCATTTTCACCACCCACACAACAACAAGTAGAAGCATACCAAACAACAACAACAACAGCAGCAGCAGCAGCATCATCAACAACAACAGCAACATCTCCTACTACATCACCATCATCCACGTCGTCACCTTTTACCAAAACACATAATGCATCATCCATATCAGCAACTGCACCACTGCCACCAATTGTCACTCCTGCTGCAACAACTACAAAGGAAACGGAATGGAATCAGATACAACCACCACAGAATGAATTACAAGCAGTTACAGTCGAAAAGAAACAAAAGATATCATCATCATCACCACCACCAACAACAGCAACAATGTCTTCACAACCACAAAAAATTGGTGACATTGCCAATATGGATCAACAGCTTGAACATTTAATGTGTAATTCGTCTTCGTCGTCGTCGTCTTCTTCCAATAGTAGTAGTAGTACACAACAACAACAACAACAATCACAGCCACTTTCGACAGTCGTACAAGACCCAAATGTAAATGATACAAAACTATTATCCAATGGAACTACTGCTGCTACTGCTGTTGCTGTTGCAACTGTAGTAAAACAGGAAGCTGAAACTACGAATACCATGTCTTCTGCTGTGCGACCACGACTACAAGTGGAATATTCAGCATCCACAACAGAAACACATGTAACACCACCAACAAAACAAGAAGAGGACAATTGTGTTTCCTCTACGACAAACGTTATGAAAGTTGACCAAGAGATGACCATGGTAGGGACTGGGCAGAATAGCATTACTACTACTACTTCTTCTTTACCCACTACTACTGATGCTGCTGTTGTTACTTCTACCAAACAAGAAGAAGAACAAGAAAAGGAAAAAGAGGGGTGTACAACGAATGATACTAATGATGCTAATGCATCACCACCTACAACAACTTGTGTTGATAATAACCATGTCGTTACCTCCGCATTGGTAAAAGCTTAAAAAAAATTTTAAAAAAGAGGCGACAGGGTTTGACAATCTTTTTATTTTTTTTCTTCCTTGAAGAAATATTTGAGGTATGATAATAATAAGGATGAGTATTCCCAAAAGAAACCACGTTTAGCTATATATATATACAGACACACCGAGAGAGAGAGAATGAACTGCACAATCACGGGGGAAGGGTCAAGAACAGGATGGTTTGATACAATTCAAAAGGGGGAAAAAGTAATGTATATAATTTTTGAAACCCAAACAAAAAAAGACAGAACGAAATTTTATATAATTAGTAGTTACATATTATATTCTATATTAATGAGTTAGTTGCATTACATTAGCATAAATGGAAATATATTTGCATTGTCACAAAAAAGGTACGTCATGCTGCTTGTTGTATGGTCATAGAGAGAGTGCGTAAAGGGAAAAAGAAGATTTATCTCCTACATGCTGTACCTGAAATTTTCGTCCCATATTGTATTACATTATGTACTGACTGTATTCACAAGGCTGTTGTGGTGCATGTCATGTGTACAGTATTCCATAGTTCGGAACGAGTGTCACTTTCATTTTAGACCTAAATTATACAGGTAGAGAGTCTGAGATAAAGTACTGTTGCCTTTTTCATATATTAATTTCTACACTATCATCCTCCAAAGGAGCTGAACATTCACATTCAGGTATCGCTACACTAGTACGTAATGGTGGGAGAAACTCCACAATTGTTGCAACAGGTGGTGGTGGTGGTGGTGGTGGTGGTGGTGCTGATGGTTTTGGTGATTCATTTTGATTGTCTCCTTGTTCTTGTTCAGGTACAGTTCTTCTACTCGTCGAGTCTCGATCAAACTTGATACAGCTACCTATTGCCAAAAGGCCAACAATTGATCCAACTAAAGCTGAAATTAATGTTCTTTTACTACCATCACCATCATCATCAGGAGGAGGGCATTCATGAGAAGCAGATGTTTCACCAACCAAACAACATGCTCTGTCCTGTTTTTTTTTTTTTTGGGGGGGGGGGGGGGGG
>WKLE02003019.1:16829-29549 GCA_014885115.2 Asterionellopsis glacialis
AGAAAGAAAGAAAGAGAGAGAGAGAGAGAGAGAGAGAGAGAGAGAGAGAGAGCATCACCTGAACTTACTTCATATGACATACCCATTTCATCTATGTTTGCCCATAAATCTGTTGGGTAGGCTGAAATAGCATTGCATTTTTCTGGTTCTATTGCCACAAAGTCGGAACCTGTGCAGTTGTTGGTACACATGGCATCATTGCCACCAATACCTTGACGACGGTATGATTCTAATTCGCAAAGGGATAGCGTTTCTAACGCGGGACACTTTGCCGTTGATCGACGGATGACTCTGTCCAACGAGTCGCTAGTACCCTTATCTGCCCCAAGAGCAATATCGATAGCTACTAGACGAAAGTCAAGACCAACAACACCTAAAAATAAAGCAGGGTCCTTATCTCTGTCGTACACAGGTGCTGAAATCGTCGTTCCGATTGATACTCCATCTGCATACACATATGGTTCTACCCATGCAGTAAAGTTTTCATTAATGTCATCCCCTAATCCTAAGGCAAACAACTGGTAATAGCTGGTTAAACTATCAATAATTTCAGATTCATCCCCGAGCTTGGACCAAACGCCCGATTTCACAGCACAACTAATTTTGTAGGGGATTCTATCTGCTTCTTTTCCAGATATACTGTACGTGAAGAGAAAAACAGAGTGTCCTGTTTTTTGTTCCATCCTATCAATGCCACCAACAATGAAATCAATAACATTCTGCTCACTCATATCATCTCTTTGTGTCATGGCACCATCTGTGAAGAAAAGTATTGCAGTGTTGCAGTCAAGATGGAACTCTTTGTCTAATGTAGCTTCAAATATGTCAAATGCTGTCGCAAATGCGTCATAGAAATTTGTGCTTCCCTCTGCTTCCAAAGTACCGATTTTATCAAGTAATACCTCTTTGTTTGCTTTCGTGACAACGTACATGTGACTACCCTCCTGAGCTATTACTTGTTTAGGCCTTGATGAGAAAGGAACGATTGCTGCATATATAATGAACCAAAAATACATGTTTCATGTGCATAGCATGAGATATGCTCCTTTGTAGATCTATCCAAGGACAGTAAGTAGTTTCGGAAATAGCGTACGTACCTATACGATCTCCCACGGCTAGAGTGATTACAATTCTTTTTGCGGCATCTTTCATTATCTCTAGCTTCGAATAATCTCTCATTGATCCACTTGCATCCAAGACTAGCAAAACATTTTTAGGGCCTGAACTTGCCGCTATATACCATGGACGTTTGCATGGGTCATATTGTCCACAAGATGATGACCTATATGCTGGATAGAAGCGAAAAACGCTATTACGAGCTCCAAAGTAATGAGGCGGAGTTTCCAATCCATATTCCCTTTTCCAAAAGTTCTTTTCTTTGGTGTGTTTGTTTTTAAACCACTGGTCTAGATTCCGAGAGAAACAAATTGTTTCTATTACCTAGAAATTAGATGACAATAATCAGGCCAACAAAACGCAGGACGTAAGAAATATTTTTAAAGTACGCATTTCGATACGTCTAGGAAGAACGATGGAGTGCTCTTACTTCTGGATCAATAGGTTTATAGTTTGATCCACTTGTGAGTTCTTCCGGCAATGAAACTTTACTGACCGAGTAGTCCCAAAGTCGAGAGCAGGTAATGTCGTCACCACATGTTTTGTCTCCAAGTTGTTCACCTCCAGGGCACGTTTGATTTGGAAAAGACGTGACGCATTCGTGGCAGTTATTTTTGTAACATTCCTCGAAGTTCTCGCACCGCTTCTTGTAAAGTCTTTCAACCTCACGAGCGAGGTCGATTACATCACCTTCTACTTTTTTAACGAGCTTTGAAAACTCATATTCTCCAGCCTTGACAAAACCGGCTCGGTGAATGGCGAGAATTAAACTAACAAGGAGAAAATTCTTTGATATCATGGTCAAATTCAATTAATCGTATTAAAAAAATACATGCATTCGTGTGGGAAAAACCTTCTGGGCGATTCATTCGTTCGTCGAGAGTTGTGGTTTTGTAGATGCAATCATGGGATTGAAATTATGATTTGCAGGAAGTATTGGTACCTTGTACAGTAATGGTAATCCTAGGACCCGTGACCTGTTACGGAACATGGTGTGGTCAGTGTTGGTACCTGGTAGGTGTGGTTACTCTAGTTCTGTTTTTGTTGTTCGGGTTCTCTTTCAATGCCAAAAACGGGCCTAAAAAAAAGGCCGTTCAGTGGACACCATGATGACGTCATTTATTGAAGTGTTGGCCAATCATATAACGTCACAGGACTACTCGTACTGTCGACATGTAATACCAGGCACAGGCAGATTTTAGTTTTACTTCAGTTCTATTTCGTGAAGTCGAAATGAATATAACGACAATGATCACATCAAAATCAACGCTACTCTCCTAAAAAGTAACAATCAACTAATAGCACATTCTGAAAACAACAAAAGAAAAAGTAGGATATTAAATATTTAAATTGGTTGGGTTTAAAATATTCATGTAGGTTGATTGTCGTTTCTTGTTTGTCACGTGAAATTTAAAAAAATATTTTTGATTTTCTTTTTTTCTGGCGTGAATAGTTCTAGCTTTCAATTATTTGCTTTCCATAATAAACAATCAACTGCATAAACTCATCTTTCTACATTTTTTATTATGAACTTAAATTCTTTGCAAAACACTTTATTGGCCTAGATATTTTCCGATGGTTTATTGCCGACATTAAGAATTGAAATACACAGTACAGTACCACTTCATATAATTTGTCAAATGATATCCAAATTTACCCCCTCAAAAAAGAAAACAATTCACCTGCCATACTTTAATATGTTTTGCTGCATATAATTGTTATTGATATTTCATAACAACACACCATTTGATTGAATGTTGTGTTGCCATAAGAATGGTTGATCTAATAAGTAGCTTTGTAACAATTGCGCAGTAAATATGCTCACATCTTGATTTGCCCCCAATCACATCAACAACCAACCTGCCATCTTCATTTTTTTCAATACTTCCACATCCATTTCTCCTAAATTTAATCATGAGGTTGGGTGGGAGACTCTGCTGCCCCTCAAAAGTAAAAGTACAACAAGACAAAATCTTAAATTCCAGGCGTCTTTTTGTATCATGTTCAAATTATTTCAATTTTGTATCAGGGCATCCCCACAAATGAGTTTCATACTCTGGAAATGACTTGTCTTGGCTACAAAAGGTAATTTACAAAGAATGAAATGACAATGTGTTGGTTAGAGAAACAAAAAATTGTGATAAGAAGACATTGACACCAGGGGCACAAACACGCAAAATCACTCAAAAAATATGCTTTGTGGAACACAGCACAACAACAGCCCAAATTAGTGTGCAAGATACTTTCAAATACAACAATCTACTGGCATGATTTTAGACAGCCAATACATGTACAGGAACCACAAGGCTGTACCAAAGTGCTTTACTGCATTGTTGCTGCTTGTCATTGGTGTGCAACGGTGCATGTATATTGAGCATGGTGCACCATGCAAACCAGCTATCAAAATTGAGTTATAAAACACATACCTCATAAAGCAGCAGCAAAAGTTATAAAACAGCAAATAGAGCATACATGACATACTAGAAATTTCATGTGAGATTTTTGTAGCTATGAAATGGGCATTTTGTTAGGCCCATTTTTCTCAGCAAATTGATATCTGTCGTAGGTCTGTACCAAATTGTATAATGGTGAAGAGATTCAATTTCAGGAGAAATGGGCCTACTATGAGGCCCATTTTAGGCTATAAAAAGGCCTGTTTTTCAGGACAACTTTTTTTTCCTGTGTGCCTTGATATTTTGGACACTTTTTTCAATCATTTCAATTTGGTTAGACATATTCAATATTGGAACTACATTAATTTAAAAAAAAGAGGAGTGACATGGTAGTCCGCTTATTTATTATTGGACTTGTGCAACATCTATTCACTCCCCATCATTGATCACTAAAAAATGAGCAGTGGGCCTCCATTTTTTTTAGCCAACAACTGAAATGGTTTACATACCTATAATAGAGTAGTGTAAGTTATTGCATGATGCACCTGTAATTGCATCCCCTTTTAGGCCTTACCATAAGTGTCAGTGAACAAACAGGCCAGACCAAATACTAACCTTCAAGACACACCAAAACAGTCACGGAATATTACAGAATCTTAGTTTTATAGTTTTATTTTACTACTTCACCCTTTTAAACTCTATTTGTATCAATGCAATTCCATTCATGAAGAAACTAGACTCTTCAAATTTGAAATGGATTACATCATGTTTCTGGATTGTTCTCAAATGTGTGCCTATAATTATTGGTTCCATTTCCTGAGTCCTGAAGTTCCTGTAGTTCCTGCTGAAATTCTGTAAACTTGTCTCCATATCAAACCTGATTTCCTGTGCTAACTTAATTAGAGCATCAATCATGCCATTGTCATGGTCTGGCCTCCTGTCATTTCATTGTGCTGCCCTAAATCTGTCACATGCCAAAAATGCTTGTGCTACCTCCAATGTGACTTGAGCATTCATGCCAGGGTTCCTGCCAATGATGAAGTCCAAAGTTGCAAATTGATATCCCAATTTTTATCTTGTGCCTACTAATACTCTCAAAGAAATGTCCTTGAGCACTATGATAATATAGTATGTACCTGGTACAATACCAGGTGCCAAGGAAAGTCACAATACAAGCAATCTCTATTCTCTTTCCATTTGTATTCTTACTATGATATGGTGAATATGTGAATATCTTTAACCAGGGACACCCAGCAAAATGAGATTGTTTGCATATATTTCTACATTAGAATCATACTATCAGTCATGTTTTCCTTGTTATATGAGCTGTGTGGCTAGGTGGTGTATGAATTTTTAGCTAGCTTAAAGTAAATCCTACACATTTTTAATAGTATTTCATCCCCTCCTACTGACTGTAGACAATCAATGAGCTAAAAAAGTTTTGGGGGTAGTCTTGTCTGATATGAGGCCAACCCTTACTACAAAAACAAAAACAAAAACAAAAACCTGTTTCCAACTACTGGCAGACCAGTTTGAGTTTTGTCACAGAGCACCAAATTTTGGCCTTACCACATGACAAAAACAAAAACAAAAATGCCAGGGTTGGAAACATCTTGAACCAATCAGATTCCTTATCTTAAAATCTGACTATCTTGGTCCTTCATGTTCCATACAGATGCATATTATTATTGTTAGTCCTAATGTAGGACTGCTATCTGTGTGTATGGTACCTTTCATAATTTGGATTTGATTTTGGTCCACCCACCATGACAATTGACGTGATCATTTATACTTCATTGAGAAAAAAATGAGAAACAACAATCTTCCAAGCATAATATAAATAGATGGCAAACAAAAGATAGAAAAAGAGGAAAGTTGGTTTATTGTCATGCATTTTTACAATTGTTGTGTAGTATGACTCTTTGACAAAAGTTGTGATTTTGCATTGTTATCTGTGTCTACATCTATGTAAAGCACCAGCACACAACACAGAAGATCCACCAATATCGTCAGATATACCATCAAAATGAAAGGTTTATTATTGTCTTCTTGTCAGCATCATGATTTTGATTGTGGTTGTTGTCTGTTCTGTTGTTGCTGTAGTGTCATTCAGTTACAACAAAGTCCTATGCATGGTTGGTCAAGATATGGATATGGATTTTATGCAAGAGTGTCATAGTGGCAGTGTGGTCAGTTTTGTCATGACCTTGCCTTAGTACAAAACCAAGGTTCACTTTTGTAATATTTGGCTTTCAGTTTTGTAGAACAAAACTGAAATTGTACTCATAATCACTTATTGTCTGTGCTTGGTTTGTTTTTGTCTTTTTGTCCTTTAGGGTGAAACAGTGAAGTAGAAAAAAATGGCAACATTTTTTAAAAATCTAGATGACAAAGCACGGAGAATCGGAGCTCTAGAATCGGTTCCCAGGCGGGTGTGGCAATAAAAAGGGAAATTGGGGAGTGTTTCTGAACGGACATAAATAATCATACTATATACCTTAAAAAATTATACCAGGTACTGCTCTCGACAGTATCTAACCTACAGAATAGTCAGTATCATTTATTTTTCAGGTATGCGTACTTGCAATAATTGTTAATACAAAATTGAAAGAATAATTTTTTGATACAACATTCTCAATTCGGAAAGTTTCATGTTCTGTGACATGCTCCTCAGCCGTTGGCTCAAGTGTTCTTTTAAATAATGACTATTGAATTTTCCATTGTTATAATCCAGCCACGTGTGCACTTGATAATTGAAGCTTTTTAACGGGACTCCCTCTCCGGGACTCTGTTCTCAAACAAAAAATAATTGAATGTCTAGCGTACTACATTCACTGTAATATTGTCTTTATTATTGTTCGATGGGCTAACCGTTTGTTACAAACTAATCAACAGTATTTACACACAGATCTGGCAAGATCGCAACAAAAACAAGAAAGTTCGCATTTCTGATAGTACCAGGTACCTGGCATGTGCTTCCACTTTCAAAAAAGTATTTGAAAATATTCAGAAACACACCACCTCTTCACCATTAATACAGTACTACGATCTGAACTGCATTGTTTTCATGTCCTACGCATGAGTTTTGGAAATAGGAAAACACGATGTCGCGTATTCTTGGAAATGATGATTATTATGCAGGAGATCTTGATACTGATGTAGATTACGCTGATACAGTGTGTTCGACTTCGTTGCTTTCATTCTTGAACGGAGCAACGAATGCAAAGGATGTTTGTGATGGCTACATGAATGCTTATGAAGGTGCCGGTTGCCAAACTGATGATGTCTCCGCTGATTATTCATCTCAAGCCTCCTCTGGTGATAATTTTCAATGTTGCCGCACTCTACGAAATCACTACGATGAATATTGCCAAAACCGCTACAATGGACTCATAAGTAACGAAGTTTTGCTTCTAGTGGTTACAATACTTATAGCTAGTGAAATTGCCAAGGGGCTAGTCAAACAAAGGGGTATTCATTGGCTACCTGATGCAGCCGTATGTATTATTGTTGGTTCTTTGTTTGGTTTTATTGCGCATTGGATACCTTGGTTTAGTTTGGATGACCTACCTTTTGACAGTGGGTTGTTGGTTAGTGTGCTACTCCCTCCCATCATATTGGAAGCTGCCCTCAGTATAGATAAAAGGAGCTTTCGGAAAAACCGTTTGGCGATATTTATGTTTGCCATTATAGGAACTCTTGTGAGTTCTTTCCTCACAGGATTCATGGTGTATTCCCTTTCACGTATAAGCAGTAGCGAGTCTCTTCCACTCCTTGATTCAGTTGTTTATGGAACTTTGATTTCCTCTATTGATCCAGTTGCAATTTTAAGTGTCCTTGGAACCCTGAACGTTGGAAAGACGGAGGTAATATACATGCTTGTGATTGGCGAAAGTCTTTTAAATGATGGTGTAGCAATCACTCTTTTCAGGTCTCTCGTAAATAAATATGGTGGTGACAATGAAATAGACTCGAGCGAATTTTTTGAAGCTATGGCTAATTTCCTTATTGTTGGAATCGGCTCAGTCTCTATAGGGTTGGTGTGTGGTTTACTTTCACTCCTTTTTTATCGGTCTCTGCATGGCGTTCTAAGCCCAGTTCTTGAGGTTTCAAGTTTTCTTCTCTGGGCGTTTTTCCCATATTACATTGCGGATGCTGTGGAGTGGTCCGGTATTGTTGCAATTGTGACAATTGGATTCTTTATGGACACTTACGTTGCTGCTCCAGCTAAACAACTGAATGAGGAACAAGAAAAGGGAACCGGTTCAGAATTTATCCTTGATATTAGGAAAGATGTCTATGTGGAGCTTGCAGAACAAAAACAAAAAAAATTGAAGCGAAGCGCTAGTGATAGTTCGAGTGTCTCTTCGTTTGAAGCGATCTTGATAAATGGCAGACTTCGGATGTCGAAGGAGGCCGATCGACATGTGCGTTTTGTTGTTCATTTGGCTGCTTCTTTGGCGGAGAATTCTATATTCGTCTATCTTGGACTATTTCTCTTTAGTTCGCATTATGATTGGGACCCGACTCTCGTTTCCATCGGAGTTTTCTCCTGCATAATCTGTAGAGCTCTCATGGTCGTTCTTGTGAGCTTTGCAATTTATGGGATGTCAGTTGTGTCACGACGAATAATCTTCAGTTCATCCGCTTGTTGTGGCGATGTGGAAACGCCTCGTGCTAGTAAGGCTGTCGAAACTTTGATGCAAGGTAAAACACAGGTCGTTTTAGTCTTGGCTGGTTTAAGGGGGGCCGTTTCTTTGGCGCTGGTCGAAGATATACCAATTTACAATGCACTGACGGGACGAGGAACGATCTACAAACCTGCTCTGAAAGCAATGACTTCAGCATCGATTATTTGTACAGTGTTTATTTTGGGCGGAAGTTCGTATTATTTACTGCCCATGTTGGGTATCAAGCCACAGAAAAAATCATCCGAAAACAACAACATGGCATCTGATTCTTATGATTCTCCTTCTTTAAAAGCATTATCGACATGAACATCAACAACGTTTGTATAGATTCAGTCTCTTTATGATATTTATAATCCCAAGGAGTTGTTTGAAAAGTGATTCTCGCAGAATTTCTACCGAATTCTTGAAATGAACATTAAGTTTTTAAAAGCAACGTGACTTGCTATCACTAGTCTTCTGTAGCAAGCAATGTAAAATAAAATCCCTGTATTAGAAGAATCCAAATGAGAAACTCATTTTCTTTCGTGCGCTTCGATATGATCTATGAAAGAGTGTTCTAGAACCTGTCAGTCGTTCGCAACTTTTGTCGTGCAACACGTCAGTCCTTCAAACCGCATGAGTCTCTTACGAAGCAATTGGTATCTTTCCCTGTAGATGAGAAGTGTACGCAGAGCACAGCAATATTGTCACGGCGGTTCAACAACAGTGAAGGGAATCTACACTCATTTTGAATTTCTGTGTGCATCCGTCAGCAGTCGGCAGTCGATCAAGAGAGCCCGTAGAATCCAAAGGTCAAGAGGCTGGTCACAGAATCTGCAGAGCCTCGATGACACACAATAGTGACAGACGCAGACAAGTTGAATCAATCTGTTCGTCACCATGATGCCCAAGCTATCAACTACTTGCCTCTTCTTCTTCGTTTCCCTCCACCTCAAGGTATCTGGTGCCTTTCTCGTTGGATCTTCCAATCAGAATCAACAGTTGCAAAACCAACCTACAACGACAACTCTCGCCTCTACCAAAAATTGCAATAGTAACAATGTTGACATTGATGTCAACTTTGCTGACAGACGACAATTCCTTCAAAAAGCTGTCATGGTCACTGCAGCTAGTTCCACAATTTTTAGCACAGAAGCGATGATCTCTCCTGCATTTGCTGGAACATTTACACCTGGTGGTACTCTTGTAGAACGAGATGTTGGTGCGACTGTGGGTAATCCTGAAGCCTCACCTAGTCGAAAGTTTGATAATGCCAATGTGCTGTTTGGTCAAGATCATTACTTCAAATTTGGCGTCGCGGCACCTTGGATTGAAGCTGGTTCAACAGAATTTCCGAAAACTATGCCATTTACACTATCTCAGCAAAGGTATGATGCATTGAAAAAATATGGTACTCGTGTCACGGCAGGTGCGAAGGTGCTTGATGGTTTAGGTGATGTAATCATGGCATCATCCGGGGCAAAGGATTTTGAAAGCCGAATTTCAGAAGCTGCAGCACCTGAATATGCTCTCCGACCAATGGGACTCATGGCTAATGGATTCTTAGCATCTGAAAATACAGGAACAACGAATGAGTTATTGTTGGCTCGTTGGTATATCAATGAAATATATCTTGATATTGGGGACATGCGTTCAGCATCGAGTCCGGAAGAAGCAATGAAATCCTACATTGCTGCTAAAAAGGCAGCCAATTCTTATCTTAACTTGCTCAATAGAGTAATTACATCGAAAATTGGGGATAAGTTTGAATTATTGACTATCTAACATTAAAATAAATTTCAAAATTAGGCACACCAGCTTTCTGACATGAAAAGATAGGCACAAAGGCAACGTTGATGAACCAGAGCACAAACATGTCGTAATGGTATCATATTTTGTGTATTTACAATAAATCTTAGCGATGCATTAGAGTTCCAATCAGGTGATTACAAGAAGCATTTTATTACATGTCATTTGTAAAATAGTGTTTCAAAGCAAAGCATGAACCAAAACAATGCTTTTGTGTTTCACATAATTATGCTCCTTATCGTGAAGTATTAAAATCCAAGTACAGCAGAACCTTTTTCAAACTATGTACTGAAATACATCAGCAAAAATATATCTTAAAAGAGAGCTGCAAGATAGAATGTTTGAATCATTGAGTCATAAAAACACCTTGGAAAGATAGAAACAATAAGTAGAATGACAACGCATTGTCCCATCAATGTACGTACAGCAAGATAGGAACAGTCTTGAAGGTACTTCTCTTTTTATATTTTTGATAAAGAGGGGAAAAGTTCAAACTATGCTTGGTGGAGGAGTAGGATATATAGAAAGTGAACATCCAAAACCTCACCCCTCCCCACGCCCCAAAAAAGAAAGAAAATAAAACAAAAACCGAGTGCTCTAGAGGACCTAAAATACATCACCTGACTTCAGGTTTCAGACTTTACTCTCAAAAGTGGGTCTGCAGGTTGGCCCACATCCATAATGAATCAATGAATTGGGGGCAGTTTAAGACAAATTATATTTAAAAGGGTTTCTCCTTTACATGATTCAGAATACCTTCTCCAAGAGCAATTAACAATCAATCATGAGAATGAATTGGAATCTTGAAAAATTGTGATTGCTTTGAAAGATGGATCAAGATTTTTACGATCGATGTAAGACTGGCTCGTGAAATAATTTTTTCAATACCTTCATATTAGGTTATGAGGATAGGGCCATAGTAGGTGTCAAGTTTAGGAGTTCTCACTCGTACGTACTCATGGAAGGAAATATTAGTCTTTGATCATGTATTTCCAAAATGAGATATACTTATAGACAAAGAAGTTTGAGATGTGAAGTATTAAATTACTGAGTGTGTCATTATGGAAATATCAGAAATGTCTGACGTATCAACAGAAACTATTTTCTGATTGTGACCTGTTTTCGGAATCGCACTATGAGTACACAATTGGACCCAAACACTTTTATTTTTCAGTACAAAATGATGATTGACACATGTACAAATGATTATTCTTTTTTTACGGTGTAAATTCAGACATCTTGATTCACGGATCAGAAAAGACAAGATACCTGTCGTAGCGCATTGCGAAAGATTTGTATGAGTAATTTAGAAGCATCAAAATGGAAGCATGCACGAGTAACAAGATCAGAGTCTTCATTTGCAAACTCTTTGGTCACATATGATATTTCGTGTATTACTACGTGACTTGCTAAATAATACGTGAGTATATTCTTCAGTATGATAAATAGTATAGTACTTGGATAAGATTAGTGGGAGTAGTAAGTAGTGTCTGAACCAGGTACTGAAGTTTCATTCTTTGAGAGAAAACTACGATTAACTTCAACAAGTCATATATCTAAATAATAGCCTCAAACCCTTGCTTCAAAGTAAGGGTGAATTGTAGAATTTACGTGTTTTTGTAAAAATCTGTTTTTTTTTTTCGACGAGAATAGAATGATACGGGTACCTGTACATCATGAAGTAACCAATAGGGAAACTCGACTCCTGGTAATAAGCTACATGAAGTTCTACAGGGTTCGTTTTCAATAAGGGCAGGGAACATACGAGAACAAGACAGAGAAAGTCCGGGGCAATATTAAAAGAATACCGGTCGTCCCGACTTAATTAAAGGCGCACCTGTATGACCACCTCTTGCTTTTCTGATCTTCTTCTGCTCCCTGTTATTTTCGTCGATTTCTCCTTGTAAAATTGTGTAGCTTACTAAAAAGACATTGACCTCTCAATCTGGAGTAAGACTTAATTAGTACGTAAGCAAGCATTAGGCGGATTAAAAAATCGTAGACTATATAAAAAGACTTATTCATTATTGGTCTATCCGCCTTTTACTAACAAACCAACAAACTAAAACACGCAACAACTCTCTGTCATCTTCCATCAAGTCGACAACCAAGATCTAGATTTTAAAAAAGGACACGAGATTCAATGAAAGTGTATTCGTTTAATAGAAAAACTCAACAATCATGAGAGGAATTACACAACAACTGATATCTAGACAACGAACTAGGAACCAAGAAAATCTTTTTGACGGTCTTTCTACAGCTCACAGTTCTCAATCATTTTCAGATGATGGTTACGATCACGCAACAGTAACGACAAGATCAGATAGAGAAAGCAATCCACAACATTGTGAAATAATCATGAATGACGAGAATGATGGAAGTGATCATAGTATAGACATTTATGAAATAGAAAAGCAACACACTCCTCAACATTTGGACAACACTCAGAGTCATAGCAACCATGACAGTAATGCCAGCAACCATAACAAAAGTAGAACAAGTGCCACCTTTGGACGGAGCATGAAATCTTTCCGACTCAAAAACAAAGTAAGAGCAATAGAAGACATAGAAAATGATGAAACGACACCAATTTTGAATTATGAAGATGCCCGGAAGTGGTTAAGAGAAAACATGAAACAAGTTCAAACCAAGGAACAATACGAACAACTCTTTCTGAGTACTAATAAAGAGGATATTCCTCCTAGAATACCCAACAATCCTGAACAATATTA
>WKLE02003028.1:0-13192 GCA_014885115.2 Asterionellopsis glacialis
CCAACGTACGCAGTTCTACATACACGGTCATTGCTGTAGAGCCCAGTAGGTGGAATCTCATTTCACCCGAAAGGTACCTTTTTCAGATGTACCGTACAGTTACCAGGTACCAGGTACAGTTGCTTCTAAAAAGATGTAGGGTATGGGTACCGGAACTTGAACTTGGTAGGTCCTAGTACAGGTACCGGTGATAGGTATGTTTGGGCGAAGGGTTTGACGATCAAATTTAAATGATTTGACATCATCGCTCTTCGTGATAGATGTGTCATCCTTTTTTCTCTCTTGCCGTGTATGTATATACTGGGTATCGTGGTACCTGGTACTTGGTACCTTACCTGGTATGGTACTCACTAACGCCTGACGCACAACGGGATGACGACTTTCATCAAACCACAATCCTCATCCCACACGTCGTTTTCTCACTTTAGTGACCTCGCACATGTAACCTTCACACCAGCAACTGTAACTCAACCACTACACTTTAAAACAAGGTTGTCATACTCAAATTCACACCGTTCCCTTTCTTTAATCATTACGGACAAAACACACATTTGACAAATGGTGAAATCTTCCATCTATTCATCACTATTCCTTTTAGTGGCGTCGTCATTCGGTGTGGACGGGTTTTCAGGAGCATCGCACTCAGGAATTAGCCCCAAAACATGTCTAACCGGCACGAAGACACCAGCTGCATGTACGAATCTTTTTCCTTCTCGATCGAAGATCAGCTTGAGCGCTGCATCAGCTGTAGCTTCTACAAGCTCAGGAGGTGATGATTCCACTGGATTAACCCCTGCAGAACTAAAGCAGAAAAGTGAAATTGAAAATATCAGAAAAGAAGGAGGATTCACTGCGTTCAAAACAAAGTATGGAGCTTTGAATCTTTACGCGATTTTTTATGGCATAATCGCTATTGGTCTTGGATTCGTTTGGTATGCAGCGCTAACTTTGACACATATGCTTTATTTTATCACTGGGGGACGCATTGATAAACACGTGAGTATTCATGATGAGCATTGGTCGTGATGTAGATTCATTGGTTGAAGAAGTGTAATCAATTGTTCAGATTCTCATAAACTCTGAAACTCTATTTTTCTCTATTTCTAGCGTAAGATACCGGTGCTTATCAGCCATGTGTGGGGATTATGTCTTACGAAACTTACCGGACAGTATCCAAAGATAGAAGGTCGGGAAAACCTTAACAAGCTGTTCAAGCAGTAAGTACATCATTATCGACCGCCACTATCAAATAAAATTATATCTGAGTAGCAGTAACTAATGTTTATTTTCCATCATTATATATATGTGCGAATTTTAAGGCATCGAGGTGCGATGATTGTTGCGAATCATGTATCTTGGATGGACATTCCATGGGTTGCACTATCAATCGGTTGGAGAAATTATAAAATGGTGGCAAAGAAAGAACTTTTGAAGGTACCAATCCTCGGCAAAGCAATATCACTCGGAGGAAATATTATTGTCGATCGTACAAATCGTAGGTCGCAGCTATTGACGCTAAAGTCAGGCATTCAGGCACTAAAGGATGGATTGTATCTTGTCACTTTCCCGGAAGGTACCCGATCCAAAAATGGCAGAGTAAGCGAGTTCAAGAATGGAGCTTTCAAAATGGCCCACAAAAACAAAAGCCCCGTTGTACCCATTTCGATTGTTGGAGGAATCGATGTAAACCCGCCCAACTGGATGTTTCCTCTCAGGCCTGGATTTGGAGTTGCAAAAGTTGTTGTCCACGAACCTGTGGAATCGGATGGAATAAGTGAGGAAGAACTGGGCGCGACAGTTCGAAAAGCTATCATTGGTGGCCTTCCAGAGAAACAGCGCCCCTTGTCAGAGTAGGTCTATTATTAGGATGAATAATGAGTGTATCTCTTTCACATTTGTCGTGCGGGGTGTGGCATATTTCCTCACAAATAGAACCGATTGAACATTATTACTAAGCACATACATAGCAAGTATTATATCACATCATATAATTATACATGGACGTTCTGATTCGCGGATGAAATCTCTCGGGTACGAATAGTTAGCTTTTTAGCAACTTTTCTACATAATTCTTTCTTAGAGTAACTGTAGCACATCCTTATCGAAGAAGGTTGGGAACCGGTAAGATCCACAATTGTATCTATTATTCTCTACAAATTATGTGGCTGCAAAACCATGGATTACCTACTTGTAGGCTGACTGAAAAACTCTCTGGATCCTGTCTTAATGTTCTTCTACTGCATTATACGGAGAGTCCTACCTGGTATTCTGGAGAGAGGACTATCATCTACATTATGTGTGATACCATGACTGATACTATATTTTTGATTTGTGAAATGCTTTCTCAGTAATTTTCTTATTATTTTTCTTGCTAGACCTAAATCTACCGGTTTTGCACGGAATACTTTTTTCGGTCAAGTTGATCGGAGAAAATGATGTGATGACGTGGACATGAGCCGGCCATGGTATCGGCATCGTAGACTCAGTCACCGTCACGCATGAGAGGTGCGTGTTATTTTTCCAGGCCTCTTTTTCTGTTCTGCATCCAGGCCATCTCACTTTTTCATCGAGGAAATCCATTACGCGACAGAATAAGAGTTGAGGCAGCAGCACCGAATCTCTTGGATCTTGGACAAACCAAATAAACTGTGAAACCAATTGAAAGCCAAGCAGAATTCAAATTGTTCAAAATGAAGCTTGTGCTTGCAGTTTCTACAATTTTCGCCTGTATTCCTCATGTGGCATCCTTTAGCGTAGAACGACCGACTGTTATCCAAAGTCGTGATACATCACACCAAAAGAAGTTTTCGCTGCAAATGACTGACTCGGCGGTGACAGCTCCATCTGAATCAGCCGATAATGATGTTGCAGTGGGTTCTACTAAAAGACGCGTGGCAGTATTATTGTGCCCTGCACAGTTTTGTGTACCGGTAGATTATGAGGACCTTTTTGGAGATTTGAAAACTCACCTCGAAGAATCCAACGATTCCGATGTTGATATTGGCACTTGCCGTGTCGCTCCTCTCCCCCGAACAGAGTGGATTAAAGTGGCTCGTAACCTTCCAACGAAAGCGTTCCTTGACGCCCAACTTCCGGTACACTCAACACTTGCTTGGTATTTCGAAGCCATGGAAAAAGGATTGGCCGACATTTTTGCTGCTGAAGGACCAGATGTGGAAATTGCTATTATTGGACATTCAATTGGTGGTTGGGTAGCTCGCGCATTTCTCGGGGGATTAAGCGGTTCTTCTACTGGTGTATACCGTTTAGCACAAAAGCAATGCCGTTCGCTTGTAACTCTTGGTACACCCCATCTTTCACCCGATGGTGCTCTCGTCGACCAAACACGGGGTCTTCTCAAAGAAGTTGAACAAACAGAGGCTTGCACATCCCAAAGTCTTATGGAACGCGGCATTGATGTGACTTGCGTTGGGTCTAGTAGCCTAGATGGGAATATTTTTACTTCTGATATAGAGCAACTTGTGGCAGCGTCGTCGTATTTCCCACTTCTGGGCCGACTTGGAGCAGATGTAAAAGGGGATGGTATTGTGCCAACAGCGTTAGCTTTCATGGACGGTGCCAGAAAAATCGAAATTGAAAAGTGCAGTATGACAGGGACTGCAGTGCGACATGCACATGTCCTTCCGACACCTTGGAATTTGATTGACGGGTCAGCTGCTTCGATTTCTTTGCCAACTGAGGATTTCGCTTGGTATGGTAGTGAAGGTGTAATTGGTCAATGGGCGAAACATCTGTGAGATCGGTTTTTTCGGCTCCTTTACAAAGACTTAAGGACAATAATATATGTAAACAATATTAAAAAAAAAGTTTGAAGTATAGTGTATGGAAGCTTCGCATTATCAAAATTTTTGTTCCTCGGACCTTCGTGCTTTTTCATGTTTGATTATTGTTGCAATTGGCCTTACCCTCCAGAAGAACGACCCTCCCCGGATGAAATGAGGATACTTTACTACACTGTTGAGAAACTTGTGAAGTAAATAAAAACTATATGGCGTGACAAACTTTCCACGTCATCAATTTTTCTCAAGTGGAAAGGAGAAGAAAAAATTAGCTGAAAAGTTTGTTTCCTTTTTCAAAAAAAACGTGGGGAAAATCAAACAATTTGAATATGCAATGACAAAAGATTGGTCACAATGTAGATTTCTTGTGTGTTTTCTAATAGTGTGATTTCTCTTCACCCGAAGAAAGGTTTTCTTTGTGTGACATGGAGTGTGAAGATGATGGTCTTTTCGAGTACAAATACAGTATATTTCCCACCAACTAATTCCTGATCCAAAATCAGAGGAAATTGTTGTGTTTTCAAAATAATAACCAATGGTGCTGCAGTTGCGTGTGTTGCAACTGCGCCCGCTAATGATTAAACCTTGTTTTGTGCTCTACTTGAAAGTGATATGGTTATCTTTGAGTTTCTGTTCCAGGTATACAATTCTCTCCTTGGCTTCTTCTAACTCTTTCGCTAAAGTCGTGACTGACTTGAAGGTCTTCTTCTTTGCTCCTGCACCATTTGCCTTTGCCATTGCTGGGTTGAGACTTTGCTTGCATGGTTCCTTGGAGGATCCTCCAGCCCACTGTTCTGCTGTGTGAGCTGGTGTGGAGGAGCTGCAATCGGGGAAAATATCATCTTGGAAGGCATCAGACTTTCGAGGAACAGTGAATGTAAGGGGGTGGACACCTTGGGTGTTGGTGAGTTTGAGAATCCTGGCTGTCTCGCATTTCATTACATCAAGACCGCGCTTAGGAACCATGCATAGACCCTTTGCAGATTGCGTAGAGCGGAATCCGTCATTCAACTTGTGCAGGTAAGGCGCTGAATCTTCAAATTCATACAATCGAATAATACCATCACCCTTGCCCGCAAGATAGAGAACGTTTGTGTCACTGTCGAAGAGTGGAAGTAATGCTCCTGAAGCTGTATCAATTTTTTCGGTTACCAAAGGTTTGGCTGTATTTTTCAAGTCCCAAATTTTGACTTCTCGCGCGGCTGATTTCGATACACCTGTTGTCAAAAATTTTCCAGAATCACCGAGGTATGCCATTTTGACACTTTTGAATCCATCGTGAGGTGACTTTAGAGTGCTAGAGGCTGTACCCTCTCGTGGGTCCATGAATCGAATAAGTTTGTCTTTACAACTGGTAGCGAGCATATCTCCCCTGACGTCCCAGACCATGTCCTGTGTCAAATCACCCATTTCACCGTAAGAACTGATTTCTTCTCCCTTTTCGGTATCCCATACTTTGACAGTTTGGTCGGCGCTGGTACTGGCGAGGACATTGCTAGCCGTCGGGTGGAATCGCAAAAGAGTTACCTTCTTTCTATGTCCAACGAGATCTGTGAGACTTTCCGTGAGATTCGTACCCTTAAACGCGTTTCCGGATTTGTCGGTGGGTTCCCAGTCATCGGGAATTCCCCAAAGTTTGATGGTGGTATCTTCACTTGCAGTGGCAAGCATGGAATCATCAAAGGGGTTAAAGTCACAATCAAGTACAGATCCAGTATGACCCTCGATAATCGGACATGTATGCGCATCGAAACGCCCGGGACGATCTAGCCTTCCGACAGCAACGGGTCCTCCACCACCAGCAAGCGAAATGGCAAAGTATTTAGCAGATGCCTTAATGTATTGTTGGTCACCCGTAACCGTGTTCAAACGATAGCCAGTGAAGCATTCCTAGATATTTCAAACAAGGCAATTATGAAGGGGAAACAGAAGATAAAATTAGAGTAAGAGACATGGTAGATTGGTTGGAGGAATAAAAGACTAATGACAGCATAAAAAGTATAGGAGCCTTCGTCACTGTAGTCATTATTGTTGATGAATATACCCGAAAATATTCGATTGACCCGCCAATGACAGGGTCAAAATCCGTAGCTCGAGACACTAAAAACACACCGTCATTCCCAGAGGATTTGCAATAAATTGTTTCATGATTAGCTTCCAAGCAACTGCCTCATCATGGTAACTTGGTCATCATTGACGCCTTCCAATAAAGTGCTCAATCAAACATAAACAAAGACAGCGCAAAGGTATCGCGCGGTCGTCATTCTAATCTATTCTCCAATTTGCCTTCCTTTGTGTCGTACCTCTGGTTTTGGGGGGTCACAAAAAACATGGCGATACTTGGATGTACGAAGTTTGAACATTGTTCTGCTGTCTGTTGAACCAATAGAACGGTTGCAGTCGCAGCAGAGCTCTTTGTGGTCTTTACTGTCCTCAAGTCAAGGTGACCGGCTAATTCAAAGTTGCCCACGGAGAGTTTTGTTGGTGCTTGGCGGTAGGCACTCTACCAGCCTAACTTCGGGCTGCGTAACAATAACGGTCAAAACACAAACAAAAAGGCGGTAAACTGCGCCTGCTTGCTTTGGCGGGTGCTCTCTATCTCCCTTCATCTTGGGTCCTGGACTATCTGTCTGTACCTAGAGGACTATCTGGGTGCCAGGGCATACCTGTAAGTCCTAAGGACTACCTGGAACCCGGTCTACCTGTACCAGGTACCTGGTACCGTAACTCTGCAGATCTATATATCCGAATACTTGCATCATCGTGATTTGGACGTGGACAAAAAAATGCGATCAATATTTTTATGGTATCTGATGGCATCATGGCAGGTAAGTATTCCCTGTACTGTTTCCTACACTGTGTATATAAGGTATTGATGTGTAAAAGGGGAAGATAGTATGTTGATATTACGTATGATTATAGATTATTTCATATTATTAAGGAGTAGGACTACCGGCGTAGGTCCGCCTACCGTCATTGCGAAGGCGGGCATAACTTTTATCCCTCCCCAACATCATGACATCGTAGCATAAGAAGAGTACCTGGGTAGAGGACGATACCCGGTACCTGGTATGAATAGAACTACGTATATTCCCATAAATATTTTATATATGTAGAATGTATATACTACTACTGATACCTAGGACATATTGCTCTTATAATCTACTCATATCATAGAGAAGCGAACACATTCTTTACGATACCTTTACCAGGTACGGGAGTAAAGAAAATATGCACGTGCGCAAGCTCGCGTGAATGGTGTGCGTGCGTACGTGTGGAACCAATCATGGCAAAGGCTTTTTGCACCAACCTTCCTCGCAAACGATACAGAAACGAAAAGACACATCAAAAAAGAGAACCGGGGGCTCGTCACTCGTCAGTCTGATGTCTTTATGATGTGTACTCGTATCTTTACTACTGGCTTTTGACAACCACTGTTCTTCTTCTCTCCAAAGGACGCATTAACGATACATCAATTAATTCGTCCATTCAAACACACTCGTACTTCTCTCGAATCCATCAACCTTGTGTGCCACACACATAACCATCATCATCTATCAAGCTAACAAGCTACGTATATTCTATTCTCTGTAATTGTCTTTAAAACAATGTTGAACCGAGTCATGCAAGCGGCAGCGTCAATTGCCGCGTTGATGTTATGTCCATCGACGCAAGGATTTGTCACCTCTCCTATGGGACGTGTTAACATGGGACTTCAAATGACTCTCTCTCATCAAGCTGATGCATTTGGTTTCAAACGAAATACAAACCCACCTGCCTCGTTCAGTGCTGCGAAAGCTAATATTCTTCAACAGCAGCAAAAAAATAAAAAGAAGAATCTTTTTACTCGTAAAATGTCCGATGCAGCCATCACTGATCCTGGTGAAGAAGAAGAAAAAAAAGGATTCATTGGAAAGGTACGTACATTTGCATCATGAACTGAGTGCATATTATAGTTTACCCTTTTTTTATTTTTTGCGTACAAAGTTGACTCACTTGAATCGAATACATTCTTCACGCACAATTTTACTTATTCGTAAAATATACAACAATTTATGACGCTTAGATTAAGTCAGCTATTCCACCTGCCAAGGAAAGAAAGAAGCTTATTCCTCTTGCCATCATGTTCTTTTGTATTCTTTTCAACTACACCATTCTTCGAGATACTAAAGATGTCCTCATGATTACAGCACCCAAAAGTGGAGCAGAGGTCATTCCCTTTATCAAGACTTATGTGAATCTTCCCACGGCCATTAGTTTCGCAGCAATTTATGCAAAATTATGTGACAATATGGAGCATAAAAATGTATTCTATGCGTGTACTTTGCCATTCCTTGCTTTCTTTACGATTTTTGCCCTTGTAATCTACCCCAACTCGAGCTGGCTTCATCCTCACGCCTTCGTCGATCATATCGCTCAAGTTTTACCAGCCGGATTTGCCGCACCGCTTGCAATTGTTCGTAATTGGAGTTTTGCTATTTTTTACGTCATGGCAGAAATGTGGGGAAGTGTCGTAACATCTCTTTTATTTTGGGGCTTCGCTAACGAAGTTACTACTGTCGACGAGGCAAAAAAGTATTATCCATTGTTTGGCATGGGTGCCAATGTAGCACTCATCTTTTCAGGACAATACGTCAAGTGGGTGTCAAAGATGCGTGCTTCGTTGGCACCAGGAGTCGATGCCTGGGGTGTTTCACTCAAATACCTTATGGGTGCTGTCATTGCTTCAGGCGGTGTCTTGTTGGGAACCTACACATGGATGCAAAAGAATGTCGTTGGAAAAGATGTTCCAGCAATTGAGGGCAAAAAAGCGGCAGCACCGAAAAAGAAAAAAGCAAAGATGGGCCTTCGGGAATCTGCTAAATTCCTCATGAATTCTCCGTACATCCGGGACCTTGCTACCTTGGTAATCAGTTACGGCATGTGCATCAACATTGTTGAAGTCAGCTGGAAGTCAAAGCTCAAACAGGCTTTCCCCGATCCAAATGACTACTCTGCTTTCATGGGTAACTTTTCCTCTACAATGGGAACCGTCACACTACTCATGATGCTTATTGGTCGAACCATTTTCCAAAGGTTTGGCTGGAGAGTTGCCGCCCTTGTTACACCTTCGGTAAGTGAAGACAACCTCTTCTGTTGGAAGACAAATTTCGTCAAAACAGTGACTGACTCAATACTATACCTTATTCTTTTTACTTTCCCCAGATGATTGGTTTGACTGGACTTGGTTTCTTTGCCTTAACTATATTTGCACCAACATTTGCTCCTTTAGCTGCAGCACTGGGCACTACACCATTGATGCTGGCTGTAATTATTGGTGCAGCCCAAAACATTTTAAGTAAGAGTTCAAAATATTCGCTATTCGATCCCTGCAAGGAAATGGCGTACATTCCGCTAGACCAAGATTCCAAAACAAAGGGAAAGGCTGCTATTGATGTTGTTGGAAACCCAATGGGGAAAAGTGGTGGAGCCTTGATCCAGCAGGTTTTGATTTTTGCTGTCGGCAGTCTTGCAGCAGCTACACCGGTACGTGTCCTGCCACAATTGTTTATTCATTTTTGCCAAAACCGTACCATATTATGATATGTATCTCACTTGGTTTCTTTTGTTATTTCTTTGCAGTATCTTGCCGTCATCCTAACTGGCTTAATCTTCTCGTGGTACAAAGCAGTTAATTCGTTGGCCTCACAGTTTGACAAGGCTATGGCTGTGGAATAGGGAAATCCACAATAATCAGTAGGCTGATGTTAACTTGCTTTAGAATTAAACTCAAATAATGTTACCTTTTTAATAGTAGTTTACTTCCTATGAAACATGTGCAGGAGATTTGTGGTTTGTTATATTACTTCTGTGGATCGTTTGCTCCTAAAAAGTATTGCTCCATTCAAACCATTGTACGAGCGCAAAAGCAGTTTAAAAAAAGTAATTTTCGTAATCTATAGATGAAAAATTTACAATGCTTAAGATTCAGATTTTGCCTGAGGCTCCTTCATCCAGTCATCATTATCCCAAACTGGGTGGTTCAAAAGGTTCTTGATCAAAGAGGTCCCTCTCAAAGCACTGGTGAGTGGCAAGTGACCCTCTGGTGCTTTCTTAACATCATAAGTGAACTCAGAAGCTCCGAACCAACGCTTCTTTCTTTCAACTTCACCGTCTGTTGTTGACCAGCCAATTTTACGGCAGAATTGTTCGAAGTCACCCTTTGATTGCCTCCACTTCTTCTTTTGAACGGAGTAACCAAACTTGCCCTTGGAGAACTTGGTCCACAAGCGTTCCATAGTGGCAAGGTCTGTAGAAGGAATATTTTGCACTTCTGTGAAGTAGACAAAGTCACGGCCCTTATCTTTTGATCCAGCCAATACAATGAGAGCATCACGGGTGAACTGGAAAGGAGGAAAAGCAAAGTTGGCGGAAAAGTAGAAGTAATGTAAGATAAGGGACATGGTCGAAAGTGAAATTTACAAATCAGACGGATATAAAGCAACTCCACGAAAATTGTCCAGAAGTATGATTGGAAGAACACCATCTTCTTTTGAAAGTGACCATTCTATTTCGTTCCAACAAGAGACACCGTAGCGTCGCTTTTTCAGGGTAAATTAGATTGTTTGTGAGAAAGTGGATCCAAATCATATGAAAGGACGTACCTGGTCGGCTTCAGCAAGTTGACCAGTAGCAAGCATGGTAGCAAGAGGAACATAATCCATGCCAACATCACTTGGAAGGTTGGTGGGGATTTGAGCATCTTCTTCGACGTGAGCTTTCACGGGATCCGAAGTAGCAGCTGGAACACCACTTTCGGCCATGGCGGCCTCGGCGGCAAGGGAGACGGTTCCTCGTCTGGCCAAAGCAGGTTGAGTGGAGAAAGCATTACCACTTCCAACCATGGCGGCACCAACGGCGGCCATCATTGTTACGGAAAGAGAAAGACGCATCTTGGTAGTATTGCTTTTCTATTACAACAATCCCGCGGTGACTCAAGGTGCAATAAGAACAGTGCTAGAGGACTAACAGACACTGTTTGTTGTCTCCGGTTGTTGAAGTCAAGGCGGAACGATCGAAGAGAAAGGAGCAAAGAAAATCCCACAAGCAATTTTTTTTATGTGCGTGGCGTCAAAGTTCAACTTAGGTCTGCGCGATTATTACGCGCTTTCCAGGTGGCACTCGATAAGATCCAGTCTGTTCATCAACCAGATGCACATGAAGTCCAACGGCCGAACCGGTTGCGGTAGTATCTTTGGAATTTTTTCTGACCAAGACGAGATGGATATCCAAAAAATCGAAGATACAGTAGATATCATACTTTGCTTTTTTGTATGATGGAACTGTTGCGGACTTCGAACATAACATCACGACAAGTAGACCAATAAATAATAGTACTGTAATCACAACGGTGACAAATATTCTAATTCAAAACTAATCTTGATCCTGTTTGCTACAAAGTAAAACAAAAAGATAAATATGAAACTACTACAGGCAACTCTTTTTTGTGCCATCCCTGGCTTCGCCTCAGCATGGGTGTCAATGTCGTCAACTACCGGTGTCAAAGTGACAGTTGTTGGTGGGACAGGATTCGTTGGTTCTCGCGTGTGCAAACAACTTGCAAGCAAAGGTGCATCGGTGACCAGTGTATCCAAGACTGGGACTATTCCAAAATGGTGTTCGGGTGAACCATGGACAGATGATGTCGATTGGAAGACTGCTGACTTGATGAGTGCAGATGAATCAACCTTAGATGCAGCTATCGGAAAGCCTGAAGCTATCGTTTCTTGCGTTGGAACCATTGGAACTGATCCTGCTGAACTTCTCAAGGGCAACGGTGAATCCAATGTTGCGGCATTCAAAAGTGCCAAACGAGGTGGTAACGTCAAACGTAGTGCATTTGTTTCGGTCGCTTCTGAAGTTTCGGATTGTGAAGGAACTTGGCTTCCAGAATTCTTTAGTAGTTACTTTAAAGGCAAGGTTATGGCTGAAGCTGCTGCCTTAGACGCTGTGGATGACGATTCCACGAAGGCATGCATCGTTCGTCCTTCATTTATCTATGGTGGTGATTCATTTGGCTTGTTACCACCACGTGTCAACTATGAATATGGTTCAGCAGTAGAAGAACTTTTGTCGTTGGGACTTTTCAAAGCTTTGGCCGATGTTACACCTGGTTTAATTAAGGTTGCCCTAAGACCTCCTAGCTCCGTGAATGCCGTTGCTGATGCATGTGCTGCAGCAGCATTAGGAGAAATTGAAGGAGGGGTACTTGACGGAACCCCTGCTATCAATGCGGCTACTGATCAACCTGCTGCCACGGGACTTAGTGAAGCTCTTTCTTGGGCGAAGGAGAAATCCGTTGATGCGTATGACTGGGCCAAAGTTGAAGTTCCCAAAGCTGTGGAAGCGGTCAAGAGTAAAATTGATGAATCAAAGAAATAAATACCTTGCGTGGAGTGCATGAGATACACTGAGGTGGGGACAAAGTATGAATGAACTGTGATGGCAAGAAATAATTGTGGAGTGTGGAAATTTCCATGTCTTTTGAATAATTTTACCAATGATTTTATCACGTTAGGATTTCTTTCATTGTTGAATGTAATACAAGGCATGGACAGCTAGCTATTTGCAAAAATATAATGTAATTAACGGACACAAGTGGTGTCACTACTGGCTAGAGAGAATGATGCAGCAACGAAAACGACTAAAAAAAAAATATTTACATTCCATTGTCTTCACAAGAAAATACATGTAGCAATAAAACGTCTTTAACTAGCAAAAACACTTTTCAAATATCTTTAGTCTACTAGGTATTAGATTTAAAATTAAATCATTCAGTCTAGTTGAAGAAATACAGCGTCACATCTCACATACCAGGTCCTCTAATTCCCCTTTTCAGACTAGAGTAGAATGTTTTCATCAAAACATGAAACCTACCTACGGTAGTCTACATGCAAGGCGATATAGACGAAACAAGAAAAGGTATTTTGGATAAAGGAAAGATTAATAAGGAGAAAGAAGAATACATAGTCGACCCTTTGGATATCATAGTCTCGTTGTTCACCATTCTAGAAAGATATGGTGAATATCTGGAAAAGCCTGTCCACTTCCTCAATCTTGGTGCTATGGTGAATATATGTGTCTCACTTTCCCCATGTTCACAACTATCTCTTCCCTAGAGACTGACTTTTGGATTTAAATTGTCCCATGACAGGAAAATTGCATTCTCCGATTCACAGACAAATATTATTCATTGACAAAATTTGCATCAACTCCTATGCCATTTGCAGTGGCAAACATGGTGCGTATATATCTCAACTTTCTCGTCTTCCATCCAACTCGGTTGGATATATTAATTGTTGTTACTTTCACAGCTATCCTTCACTTTCAAACGAGTACACTCATCTGCATTC
>WKLE02003029.1:0-44010 GCA_014885115.2 Asterionellopsis glacialis
TTTTTCTTCTGGCTCGCTGATTTTTCTTTTCCACCTCCTCTTCGCCTAGGTCCCAGCTTAGTTGGATAACACGTGGTGGGGGTCTGAGGCGGATCTCGCTTATGGGCAGAGTAGCATCGAACAGATGGCTGTATAGTATCCGCAGTACGTTACTTGGTAGAATCCGAATCTTTATCCGTTTGACCGACCAGCGTACGTATAAGTCTCTATGGCATCAACGAATGTACCAGGTATAGACCATATTTACTACTGTACCTGGTACAGTTTACCAGGTATTCCTCATTATCGTGACGTGCATTTGTTATGATTCTGGTGATGCACAGTTTTGTCCGAACTCTACGTAACGTCTATTTAACGAGTTGGATTTCATCATCATTATGACGTTATCCGTCTGTTGTTCTGTGCTTATATCCTTTCTGTCGGAGTTTTTTTGTGGTCAAAAGAACTAAGAAAAGGCCATTTCTTGTTTGTATTGTTGACACTATTTATTAAATACATATTACGAGTACCTGGTACAAGTGGGATCTATTTTAAAAGCTCGTATGATATTCCGACTATTAAAAGAAGTTTAAGTGTTTTTGAAGTGTCTCTTTCTTTCGTTCTTTGTTTGTTCTTGACATATTGTGCTCAAAGTTGTCTTCATTCTGGTTGTTTCAATCAGATGCTTATGATCGATTCGTCGAACAAGATCAAAGTCAGCATTAACATTTGTGTCAGCAAACAATCGGCTTGCCAAGAATACAACGCACATACTAGGACCTATACTTCTGTGACATTACTTCAAAAGTAGAATTTAGCGAGAAGTCTCGTTTTCTTAAAGAGAGAAACAAGTGCAATCATGGTGAAGCTCGGTGGCAAACGATTCAAAAGGCCATTTCAAAAAATTGAAACCGAATACGATCAAGCTGCATCAAAATATGATAAAAAGTGGTCATCCTATACTGCAAGGTCAATCGATAGTGCCTTGAAAAGAAAACAAACGTTCTTCCAAGAAATCGACGAATTGACACCTAATGGCGAAACTTGCCATGTTCTTGATATTGGCTCAGGAACAGGTGCATTTGCATTTGCTATTCATGAAAAATTCCCGCATTGGAAAATAACATGCTTTGATTTATCAGCAGAAATGTTACGTCAAGCAGAAAAGAAAAACTGGTCTCCGAGGAACAATATTCAATTTGTCAAAGGTAGTAGCAATCACTTACCCTTTCCCGACAATCACTTTGACGTCGTAACAACGGTATCTTCATTTCATTTTTGGAATGATTTTGAAGCGTGCTTAAATGAGATTCGCCGTGTCTTGCGGCCAAATGGTACATTGATGCTTACAGATTGGTGTGGTGACTTTTTGTCTTGTAAAATATGTTCTACTGTTTTGAAAGTAAGAGGTTACGGAAAGGAGTCATGGACTATTCTTGGTCAAGACTACGTTAGATCCCTGTTATCAAATGCAGGCTTTCATATGAAAATCGAAGAATCGTATAGGATCCAACTCCGTTTACTCCGTATTGGACCTCGATGGGGGATGATGTCCTTTGTTGCTACGCCTCTTGAAATCTAGAAGATAAATTGAAAAGCTACTGAAAAGGTAGAGAAGAAGTGATATTAGATATTAGATTAGAAAACTAAGAAAATAGATACGTACAGTATTTATATTTGTTAAATGCACTTGCTAATGAAGCTTCTATAATGTTTTTAAACCGTAACCTGCTGCGACCCATTGATTGTAAAATACACCCTTTTAGACCCAGTCAGACTTCTTCTTGACTGCTAAGATTATCTTTAAAACAAGAATTGCAACCTGAGTCCATAGTTTGATCCGACTTGTTATGTGCTGAGAAGGATGAACTCCAACACTTTCAAAGGTAGCAAGCCAGTTAGGTATACACCACATTTGTACCTGTGACACACGGTAGTGAAAGAAATGGCTGATATCAAAGTTTCTTCATGTATAATAGTCCTGGTTTGAAAGAAATCGATTATTTTGCTTTAGGATACACATAGTGTTTTTTCCGATACGATTCGGTCACGAAAAAAGAAGATCTTTTTTATGATGCAGGTTCAAAGGTATTGTAGCCACGAGACATAAAACTGCATTCTCTTTTATGTCGAGTTGATTTTTAAAATCTTTCCTTGTTTTTACCTTTTACGAGCTTCCATTTCATCCTTATCAGATCGTAAGGGAGTAAGCTCATCATCAGCCTTACCATTTCCCAATTTTTCAACACACCTTTGCATGGTGGTAATGTTATGTGACATATCTTCTGCCTTGTATACACCTGATCCAGAAACAAATAAATTAGCACCAGCTTCAGCACCCTTTGCAATCGTATGTGGTTTCACACCACCATCTAGGGCAATGTCTAAGTTTGGGTACTTTTCACGCAATGTCTTCACCTTGGTCATCATACTTTCAATAAAGGATTGGCCACCTTTACCAGGGTACACTGTCATAATCATTGCTAAATCAATTTGATCAGCATATTTCAAAATTGCTTCTGTAGGTGTATCAGGACTGATGACAAGTCCGACCTTCATATTATGAGCCTTGATGGAATCAATAACTTCTTGTGTAATACCGCGTGGTTCCGTGGCCTCGTAGTGAAATGAATAACACAACAAACCAGGTTTGGATCCATGTGCCTTGGCAACTTGTGCAACCCAGTTTTCAGGATGAGTTGTCATCATATGACAATCAAAGAATGTATCAGGGATATGACGACGTAAACATTCGATAACATATGGACCAAAACTAATAGTTGGTACAAAATGCCCATCCATAACATCTAAATGTAAATATGTTGCACCTGCCTTCAAGGCACGGTTAGCTTCATCTGCCAAACATGCCATATCAGAATCTAGGACACTAGGTCCAATCATAGCTTTACAACAATGGTACGGCATCTTTTTTCGTTTTTAATTTTAAAAAAAAACAAGCAAATGCAACAAGAAAAGATATCAATGAATGATGAGATTCACACGTCTTGTCAGAAACAAAAAACAAGTATGAGAAAAAAGTGTGTGGTAGTGCGAACAAACCAAAGCAGAGCGTCGATCGATCGAGATGACAGATCTGACATCAATAAGAAAATTTTTGATTTTTGTTTTTTCTTGGCCCCTTGCTTATTTGCACGTCTGTCCGGATTTATGAAAATTTCCGAATTAAAATTGCTCTGGAATTGATGAATTCCACATTCCGGTTCAAGATCTGACCGTTTGAGGCCGAACCCGAACTGTAAAAACACGGAGAGCGAGAAACGAAACAGAAATCGTAAAAAGTGAGATAGAGACAATGACAATAGGGGCGTGGGACCAGGAACAACCTGGACAGCTAATAATAATAATATAAATAAGTGCTCCACGAATGAATAGGCTTGAGGTCAATACTAAAATATATTCCGATAGGAGAGGAAAGGAAGAAAATAATGAGCAGGATCCGTAATACAAGTACCGTTTCCATATTTGCATACGGTCTTCTTTTAGGACTATGTTCCATGTACTTGAGCACGCACAGATATCATGTTTTCCAACAATATACGGTGGAAACATTGGATTCTTTCCATTATCCAAGCAGCGAACATCCTGATATTGAATTGGGTAATCAGCATTATCATGAGAAAACCCCACATTCCTTGGGGAACTCGATGAATCTTACCGAAAAAGAAATACTACAACGTGTCGGAGGTTGGCCTAATCCTACAGTCGTTGTGGGTTTACCCAAAGCTGGGACGTCTAGCATAGCAGACTATTTCAAATGTGGTGGAATTCAACGCGTTTCTCACCATAGATGTATCAACCGAGCATGTGGCGCCCTCATACAAAAGAATGTGCAACAGAAGAAGGCTCCATTACGCAGAACAGGACGGTCGGATGTGTACGCTCAGATAGATGTTGAATTCAATGTGCAGAAGGGATTACCATGTTACTTTCCTCAAATTGAAGCTTTAGATGAAATTCATGCAGCTCATCCACAAAGTACATTTATACTGAATACAAGAAACGTTACATCGTGGGTCAAAAGTATCCAAACATGGTCAGGAATGAGTCGTCGATTAGGTTTGTGTAACATAAGTGGTTTTCCACCTGAAATAGATCCAAGTGATAAAGCGCTAGAATTATTTTTTAATTCTCATATTGAACGCGTTCAAAAATTTGTTCAACAGTACCCATCCCACAAACTTGTTGAAGTCCCCATTGATTCATCATCAGCTGGTGCAATTCTTGAAAATGCGTTTGGAATTACACAAACATGTTGGGGGCATAAAAATAAGAAGAAATTATCTAAAGACCGTGACTAGTGTCCTCTTGATAGCAGTGAGGTCAGTTTAGAAGTTGTCATGGAAAGATGATTATAACATTGACATTGCTTGATAGCGGTATTCGTTCACAAACGCCATTCTGAAACTGTTGGATGTTACAATGTGGAAAAAGGATGAACGAAATGGTTTGAGATACAGATTACGATTGAAATGCATTGGTGATTTCTTCGATACTAGTTGTACCACCTGTTGTGGCAGCTGAAGAAGTCGTCATTTATTCCATTGCCGAGATGATGAGACGAGGATCCCCAACCAAGAAAAGAGCACTTTCCTACAGGTTTAAGATGCATTGAAAGTTAATGGTGACACCCAAGCTCATTTCAAACAGTATGATATAAGCACTGGGATTATAAGTGATGCCTTTAATCTTAGTGAATACAATATGCGACAGTCGCTGACCTTTGCATGTTCTTCTCATGCCAAAATGGATGATTTTGTTTTCATTTCCCCACTGATGTTCTTTCGCATCTTTACCCTGAAATATGAAACCATATGATAAAGACGAAGGACACCACACCGAGAGAAGACAAACTATGTTTCTGAGTATATAAAAATTCACTCTATGGTGAATACTTTAATCCAAAAAAAGACTCGTATGACTCTCATTAGCTACTCTTTGAATGTCTCTGTGTTTGATGATATCTAAAACTTCCACAGTATCACATAATTGCCTTGTCCACTTGACAAATTTCTCGTATCTACTAGAGATTTCTGGGTTTGGGTCATCCCAAAAAAAGTTGGTAGGAGGTTCATCTTCCTTTTCGACATGGTCGGCTTGGAATTTGTTTAACCAATATATCATTTCATCAATCCATTCATCATTGCGATAAATTCGCAGGACAGCTGCACCACTGGTAGCTGTCTGACGTACCATGACAGCAGATTCACATTCAACGCCAACACAAAACATTTCCATCATTAATTGTGGAATATATACAGGTGGGACAGTCGGATTATCAAAGGGCATATCGCGTATTGTATACACATGTTTCGGCTTGTTGGGAGGTGAGAATCGTTTCCCCCATGAGGATGATGTCGTGACGAATGGACAATGATTCTTCACTTCCAATGCTTCCACGGTACCATCTGGATAACAAAGTAAAGCATCTGGTGATGCACCCACTAATAAGGAGGATCCAGTAATAGTATTACCATTGATAGCATCAACGGTAGTAATATTATTTAAACGTAATCCAGCACCACACATACCAACTTCTTTTACCTTAATGTTTGGTTCTTTCTTCCAAAAGTAGTTGAGTGCTGTCAAAACAGATGTTGCTTCTTGCGCATTACCCCAATTCATCCGTACTGACATACCTACATTTGTCGTATTGTAACGCTGTGCCTTGATACGTCGACTTTGTCGTTCCTTTGCCTCTAACTGAGGTAAATATTTAGCAGCAAATGGATAAACGCTTTTGTTTTTTTTGTTGCTGTTGTGTGGGTTAATCCAGATTCGATCCTTATTGTTGTTGTTATAATTGTTGTTATTGTTGTTTGTGACATCACGATTGCTGTTGCTTCCAACACTTCCACCCTCTGGTGTGGGTGGTGTACATAATTCATCATTAACTTCTTGCAATGTTCGTAATGCGGAACGTCGTAATCTATGGTAGGCACCTGAACCACCTCGTAACCATGATTTAGGTACACCTAGTGCCCTCCCAGCCTTGGGTTCTAACAAACCCAAGGCAGCTACAGCTTGAGATGTTGTACATCTTCCATCATGAAGTACATCCCATTGCCATGAATCTTGACGAAAGTTTCGTGCATCTTCCATGGTATCTATTTTTGTGATTGTATCAGATGGTGGTAATGGTATAAAATGTGGGTGTTCCCTTAAATGTTCGAGTGGAATGGCTCTCCATTCAATGTCAGGTAAATTGCCATATACAGATCTCCTTTTGTTCTTTTTCTTCTTGTTGTTTTTTTGTTTTCGACGATTACTATTGTTAGTTTTCTTTCGCATAGACAATGTTGTGGATGACAAGGTTACATTATTACTCTTGGATGATGATAATGATGTAGTGTCAGTACTTTCATTGTCCTTGTTATTCAAGCTTTGATTACTTGTAGTATCTGTTTGAGTTTGAGTTTGTTGTTGTTGTTGTTGCTGTTGCTGTTGTTGTTGATTTTGACGACGACGACGATCTCGTTTACGGCTTTGATTCTTTCGATTCCTACTGTTTTTATTTATTTTTGGTTCATCAGCACTACCACTTGTATCCGCAAATGATGATGGTGATGATGTCATGGAAAGAATTATATTCGTCGACGTTGATCCTTGTGGAGATGATAATATGGATGATGACATTGCTTGAGATGGTATTAGAAACGTTGGTGGTAATCTTTGTTGTGACAAGGAGGATGTTTTCACATTATTGTTTCGTATGCTTTTTGTACATGTTTCATCAGACCCTACTACAATTTTAGGAGATATCTTTTGAGTACCCAGTTTTACTTGAGAAGGAATAATTAATGAACATGTTGTTGTGTGCGGTTGATCAAGCATAATAATAATTGTCAATAACAAAATAAACAGTAACTTTCTTTTCATGGCGTTCTGTGTCCCCCCAAGACAAATAATAAAATCTACGGTGGCCGGTCTGCACTTGTTCTAGTAGGATTAGTCCTACACCACACACTGGAGAGAAAGAGAAAGGCTTGATGGTCAGGCGTCTTGCGTCTCGCAATCTGGATCGAATGAAATCTCTCGGACTCTAGAGAGGACCCTCTAGAGTATTAAAAAATGACAAAAAGGTGAGTCAGACGGAACAGTTCCCTGCCGTATGGACAGAGGAGAATACCTACTCTGCTGTTAGATTGCCAGATTTTTGGCGTCGGCAGAGAGAAAAATGAGTTCCTTCGAATAATACCAATACAGCCCCCTTCCTATGTAACATTATTTTAGCATTGATTAGGTGTATGGTAATATTTCATCTCATTTGTTTTTCAGTATTCCGTAAAAAATACCGTAGTAGGTTTAACGTATTTTCCCATATGATTGAAATAATGGTAAAATTGAAAAATTATAAAGTATTTAAGAACAGCGATTCAAGCACGAAAGAGGTGCGGGACGGATGGATAGACGAACAGACGGAGATCATCGCTTTCCCTCAATTTTCCCCTCTCACCTGGAGGCGGGCGGCTGCAGCATTATTATTTGAGCACTGCAAATCTCGACATGTGTCGGTGTCACAGACCATAGTATTATAACAACATAATATTATTATAGTGTTGTTGCTGGTGTTTTTAATAAGCCAATGGCATGATATCGAACACCCGTTACTACTAGCGGTCACATTTTAGAAGAAAAAAAAAGAACTATTCGTACATATAACCATGAGTGACGTTGCTCAAATTTTATCAGGTACTTTATCATCGCAACAACAAGTCGTAGTAGGAGCATCAACAGCAAGTGGAGTTCCGGTGGGGACAGCGGGTACTGCGGCCTCCGAATCAGCCTTGTCAGGTGTGTCATCCGATGCTGGTGCTGGTGCTGGTGCACTCATGTCGACTACTACGAATTCTACTACGAGTGCCATTACCAATAATAACAATAATAATAATAATAATGCCGCCAACACAACAATTGCACCACCACCTCCACCACCGATAAGTCATCATCCATCCCGATCCATGAAAATGTCAGGAATGTCACGTGAAGTCATGGAATTAATGTCTGGTAAGCAAGATACGGCATCAGCAGCCTTACCACCTATTGTACCATCCTTGAGTGGTAACACGATATCATCAGCATCCATGGGTGGTGGTAATCAAGGTACAACGACTGCTGCCACAGTCACTGGAGGAGGAGATGCCGGTGGAACAGGTACCACCACCACAGCAGCAACAATGAAACCAGTTGAAGATACGACTATCAAAATTGGAAATCGATTTATATCTTCCAATAAACCAGCAAGGTCATGGGTATGGGCACCGTTTGCATCGTCGGCGCGGACAGATGGTGCCATGTTTAAACATTGGGTACGAGCGGGTGTCGAATATCCTGATTATCCATATGCAAGATTTGATATACATTTAGATCCAATCACCTATACACAAGAGGAATATTTTAAATTCTTAAAAAGTGATTCATGGACCAAAAGTGAAACTGATTTGTTGATGGAATTGGCACGTAAATTTGAATTACGTTGGGTCATTATACATGATCGATGGACTGAAACATTTTCATATGAAAATACTAGTAATAATGACAATGATGGTGGTAGTGATGGTGCAGGAGATACAAAGGCTTTATCATCCAATAACAACAATAACAACAATAATAATAGCGGTGGCGGACAACGTAAAATTGAAGATTTACAATATCGGTATTATCATGTTGCTGCTATATTGGCTCAAAGTCGTGTAGCTCAAGAGGCTGCATCTGAAGTAAAGGAATTGGTATCCAAGGCACCACCCACAGTTGATACAGATGAAAATAAAGCCTTGGCTGAAAAAATTGTATTGGAACAGGCAGCTGCCCGTGCTATAGCTACAACAGATCCACAAAATCAACCCTTGATCCCTGTCGTGGGGACTGGAACAACTAATAAGGATGTATTTGATTTACAAAAAGAAAGGGAACGTCGTGCGCATATGGAATTGGTATGGAATAGGACAAAAGAAGAAGAAGCGGAAGAAGCGGAATTACGTAAGGAATTGCGTTTGGTCGAAGCACAAATACGTAAATTAAAGAAAAGTGGTGGACATATATTGGCAGCAGCAACTGCAGCTGGTGTGGGTGGTACAGGTGCAGGAGGAGGAGGAGGAATCGCTGGTGCAAGTGGACCACCATCACGTAACGTATCACGATCTGTGACACCTATACCAACGTCAGGGGCTGGTGGTGTAGGAGCTGGAGCTGGTACAGGCACTGGTGGTGCGGGTATACCTGCTGGAGCAGTTATGGTGTCGGATTCACGTTTGTTAGATCAATGCTTTGCATCTACAGCACCCACACCCATGCCACAAACACCGTACTTGCAATCAGGACGTTTAGTCCCCCCAGCTACAGGTGGACAAGTTGGTTTGAACAAAACAACATTAAAACGAATGGATGAAGTTTTGGAACAATTAAAAATACCACAACGTCCAATCCCAACGAAACGTGTGTGCGATTTGTATGATACAGTCCGTAAAGATGTATTGACATTGCTAACCTTACAAAAAATGGTGTTACAAAAAGAAGGACAATTACAAAGTAAACGTTTAAGATTGTCTAAGCTAGGTGGGGGTACTGGTGCTATGAGTGAAGAAATGCTTTTAGGTGTTGCACCTGCACCACCCCCAGCACCAGCACCATCATCAAGTGGTGGTGGTACTGGAGGATCTCGATCCAAAAGTGGTAGTGGTGGTTCCAAATCTAAATCAAAAAGCGGAGGAAAAAGCAAAAGTAAATCATCTTCCTCAGGAGGAAAAGAAAGTGGAACTACCGGTGGGGGTGGAGGAGACGGAACAACAAGTACTACCACTACTACAAAAAAGAAAAAGATTGTCAAACGGAAGAAAAAATCATCAAAAGATAAAGATGGTAGTAAAAAGAGTGATGGTGGCAAATCACCGACGACAGCAGGAGCTGCAACATCTGGACAAACAACCGCAAGTAGTGACCCCAAAGGCACCAGTGCAACCACAACCAATACCGATGATAAGCAGCCAAGCAAGAAACGGGCAAAGAAAAGCTAAATAGAATTGAAAAAATTAATAAGTCTTTCTTTTTTTACACCATATAATAATCACATTTCACTCATTTGTACTGTCCGATTTGTTTCAATATTTTGCTATGCATGCAATAACTTTGTAAAATCAATATCCATGACTTTGCTTACTTTCTCTGCCAAACACTTCCCATTTTTAAAGTAAACAGGATGTGTAAACCATGGGAGAACCAATCAAAAAGTCGCATCTCTGTCTATACGTCCTATCGATAATTCGTAGGAGTTCGTCCTCCTTTTCCGTTGATGAGAGTGTATAGCATTGAATGAAGTTCATCCATTCTTGAATCAATTTTGGATTCCATCTGTTCCATTCTTGTTTTCATTTGTTCTTCCATTCGAATTTCAAGTTTTTGCATTTGCGCGGCCATCTGTGCTTCCAAATCTTTCATTTGTGCACTTACACGTTCTGCTACGAGTTTGTCGATATCTTGGTGAGTAGACGATTTATTTAAAGCATTTCTTGCCTTTGGTGTGAAGTTTTGATACGATGCAACCTTATTACGCTCTTGTACTGGTCTGCCGGTAGCACCAGATGAAGGAGTTATTTTGCCTTTATTGAACTGGAAAGCTGTTCGTGGTGAAATCATAAAGGATTCTTCAGCAGAGAGTCCGGATACAATTGAAGATTCTTCTGGAGAAGCAACTTCTGAAACCGGTACCTTGGAGGGTCCGGTACTGTTCGATTTAGACTGAACAGCTGGTGCTTTCCATCGATTCAAATCAGTGCATTTGTCTGTTGTTATTGTTGTGATAGGTTCTGGAGGTGGAGAGTTCGGTTCCGTGTTTTCATCAGGCATAGGATCTTTTGATTCGCTGTAAATATCAATCTTTGGGGGTGCTGCATTTTTCCTTCCGTATACATTCGGAACACTCGATTTGAAATTGCGCTTCGGTTTTGCTGCCGCGAAAGCACTCAGCCTTTCTTTGACTGACCCAGGCGGAGGCATTTCGGCAAGCTCTTCATCAGAACTCATGTCTTCCTTGTTGGCATTATCCTTATTGTTATCTGACACGCCTTCTGTCGATTGACCAGCGACGTTGCTAGAACTTGTAGGTGGCGGTGAGTCGTTCTTCTTCCAACTATTGCCATTTTGCGGTGTCACCCTCTTCTCTGTTGGTTTCGTTACGGGGAAAAACGCTTTGGTTTCAGAATTAGGTTGTGGTTCAGTCTCGCCGGGAGACTGGGTACCAGAATGCGGTGGCCAACGAGCACGCCCACGGGAGACGGAACGCGCGGGATCAGAGGATGGTGCAGTCCTTTCTTCTGCTCCTGCACTATTCTTCCGTTCTGGAGACATATATGATGAAGTTCTCGAACGGCGCATTTGTAATTTAGTTTCGTTTAATGATGCACGATCATTTGAAGAAGAGAAGTTATGTGAGTCCTGGTCAGACCGGCTCGCAAGCTGCGAAGGTGTGATTGATCTCGATGAAAAATTGGTATTCCGCGATGTAGTTGTGGGTCTGCTGAAGTCACGGGATGTAGTTGTTGGTCTGTTAGCATTAGTTGAGGCAAAATCTCGTGAAATACGAGAAGGGTTGGCCAATCTGCTGTTAGCAGAATAGTCCACGCCCATACGATCGTAGACTTCTTGGACGATATCTCTTGAGCTCCGAGGAGTTGCGCGACCTGTACTACGGCTGCGAGGACGTCCATCGGGCAATTTGTTTTTATTTAAAACCAAATCCTTTACACTCATACCCAAAGATGGCGGAACAGCAACCACCTTGTGGTCGCGCTCATCCATGGACTTCGTGAAAGCAATTTCAGGTACAGGATCTTGGCGTGGTTGTTGCTGTACATTGTTTGGCAGTGTCAGCACAGATCTTTCTTCAGCAGCGACGCTTTGCTGCCGGTTTGGGCCTACACTACTTTGCCAACTTTGTTTACTCAGGTCTCCATCATCATTCGCGACGGGAGTCTCCAATGCTGCTAGATAGCGGCTAAGCGCAGCAGTCCTCGACATTGTCGTTTCTCTCTATGCTTGTTCTATTCTTCAAAGGCACTTTCACAAGGTGGACTGCTTGTGATGCAATCGATCGTGCTTCTGTGTTGCTGGTGGAAAGAGGAACAAACGACTATGGATACTTTATCAAGGGATGCTGTCTCAATATATCTGATACACCATGGTAGCATACTGATGTCCACATAGGATTCAAATTTTATTTCATAGGAAACATTTCGACGACAATATCAAAATAATACTCATAATAGACACGTTTAAACAGAATCAAAATATATCCTGATTAACTGTCGTTATTTCATATAGCAATTTATGTAAACTCGTCATGGAGTCAGATAGTAACGGTTGAGAATTTTCCTAGAAAGATCCAACCAATCTATACAAGTGCATATCATAATATACATAACATGATTGGTTCATACTGTACACGTAGAAGGTACTACGAAATAATGCTGCAACCCATCTGATGGTAGATTGAATCGTTTTTTCCACGTAAGAAAGTCAAAACCTGATTCCGACAAGAACTGTCCACGACTGTACGTCTACCTTACCAAGTTCGTTCTGTTCACTGTAATTAGATCACATGATACCTGCGAAGTTTTCTGTTTGCGCGCGGTCAGGCAGCCGATCGTTCAAAAAACGAGCACGATGAAGTAGGGGGGCGCAATAAATACACTGGACTAGACAAGACTTGGAGTTAAGAAGTCGTAGGCAACAGTTCGGTACCGCCAAAGTCTGATGTATGACCCTTATCGCCAATTCCAATTTTGTTCAGATCGCATTGGCGGATGGATCCCTGCTATGCTTTTACATGGAGATATTTTCGATGCCGGGATGTACCTTACATAGTGCACACTTTATCAGAAGACAATATTTTGCGATCGAGCAAAAGAATCAGAAATCAGGTCATGAGCCTGCAACAAGAATGATCAGTGCGCCCCCCCCCCCAAAAAAAAGGTTCTAAAACAGCTGCCTGCGTGCCATCCATGTTTTCACCCTCTTCGTCCGAGGATACAGAGAGAGAGGAGAATCCACGGCGATACCAACATGGCGCTGTTGGAAATTATCAACACACACTCAACAATGAATATGGATGACCATCTCACAGCTAGAGGGAGAAATCATAAATCATTGCAATAGAATATTTAGTATAAAAATTAATATTTGATTTGAGCTTGTTGGCCAGCCTGTTGTTGGTGTTGTCAAGTTATGATGACACATAAAACTTTTATTCATTTATTTCTAAATTTATTTCTATTGTCATCTGTTGCAGCTTTGTTCTACTAAGGTTCAATAATCTACAATAATTAACATATCAACACATCGCTCTACATTATCTCTAATTATGAGATTAATTTGTTTGAAACACTGATCTGGTCTAGTGATTTTTGAATGATTTATGTTCTTGACATTTAGGTTATTTTGCAGTAGTGAAGTAAGAATGTTCAAAACTAGAAAATCTTATATATTCAACTTAAGAATATATAACTTCAAGATATACACTTCAAACATATAAGCTGGCAGTTACTTTCACAATGTTCTTCCTTCTAATTTTTTGTTTGAGAATGTGAATGATATATAATATGGAAGGAACTGGTTTAAAGCACAATTGAGAGTAGGAAGGTGAAAATAACCCATTTTAAGTCATTTCTCAGGTAGAAGCTTAAAAAGGCAATCAGCAAGTAGGTCTGAGGTTGGAGAGTTACCTTTCTATCTGCCCACAAAAATCAGTTAATAGTAGACAGTTTGGTTATTGAACCAAGAATAGCTTAGAGTAAGTACTGAAGTACGGGGAACAAGTACTGAGAGTGAAGAGACCAAAACACTGTCAGCATCCCAGGAGCAGTTCTGATAAACCTAAAATTATGCTTATTCTATAACATGACTATGACCTTCAATCTGTCTGTCTTCTCTCAAAAACTGACTGGCCAGCTGGCCGGACTCTATGTTAGGACCTAGTCTACTGTAGGACTTACGGTCTGCCTGTAAATTATTGATGCATCAAATTCACTTTTCTTAGCTGGAATGCCATGGTGTTCAAATCAAAATTCTGTTTCAATACAGGCATGCAATTGTTGTTTCCACATGCTTGCATCGAAACAGATTTTCGGATTGAACTCCATGGGATTCCAGCTAAGAAAAGTAAATTTGTCATTGTCAAAGGATCTTGTTCAAAAAAAATCATACTTGTTCATGTTATATAGATGGTTGTATGCTCACCGCAATAAAATATTAATTACTTGTATTAGAAATTCACAGAGTAGCACTAAGATTTTTTTTACTTGTAAAACGATCTGAACAAAAAAGCTAAGTATGAAGCCAATTCAGTATTTATCATCTTATCATACATTACCATAAAATAAAAACGATATACATTCACTTTCAAACGTGGAATTAGTCTTGTTGATGGCAATATTTGTGATCTAGAGCTCGGGAGCTTTCGATCAATTTATGGATGTCTGGGGTAAAAACAGACTGCTGAAATGGACGCATCGACAATTTACAGACAGACGGTAGTCCTAGGACTACCGTAGACCATCCAATGGCATGGAGGGATGTTGCGCAGGATAGTCTAGTCGGACTAATCAAATCAAACTTCAGTTCCCACAAACGGAAATTAGGAAATGCGAACTCCAATAATCTCTCATCTATGTACGGAACTTCCTCAAAAATGAGAACTCCTCTCGTCTTTGTTCAAAAATCTTTTAGGTCCTGCTGTTGTGACAAAACAACAATAACAATGAGACTTCCTTCCAACATTCAAAAGCTTCCAATCATGGCGAAATGTACCAATCGTACAAATCATAACACCAAGTTCTTTCTTTCGCTATTATCTGTCTTGTTAATAAGTGCAGGATTAGCAACTGCTGCAACTGCTGGATATTGCACAGGCACTTCTAGCTATGCTCGAGAAGGATGCTCTGCTCTTTCACTTATCTGCGATGGAAATTGCGGTGTGAGCAACTTTTTGAATGGCTGCTACGCACAAGGCGTCTGCGATTCCTATTGTAATCCATTATCTTGCTCTGAATTGGACATCGATAATAGTGAGGAAAATTGTAATTATTACGGATGCACTTGGACTAGAGCAAGCATGAATAACGGTCCTACTGATACACCTTCTTTTTGCTCTAAGACAAAGCAAGTGGCGGTGAGATGCCTCACACAAGAACTAGATGAAAGTCAGGCATCGAATTGTATTGATTGTCTCGATAGTGTACCAGACTCCTTTACGTTAACTCCATCAGACTTTGACAGTTGTGATGCGGCTTCCGCTTATTACTGCGCTTCCTATCACAATGCATGTGATAATGTGTGTAGCACTTGCAAAGAGGAGATTGAAGCAGACTTTCTATGTATTGCAGAATCGATGTTTCCTGAGTGTGGAGACATGTCCTGTAACAGTGAAGTGTCATCGGATGACGATAATGGTTTCTCTAACATCAAAGTAATGGATAGTAATTTCAAGATTCAGCTTGTTCGTAACATCAATGGTGAGTATGGCTCCTACCCAAATTCATTTGTAGGGTACGAACCATGCTACACAGAATTGGATGGTTATGGGGCAAACTTTCGTGGTAAAATGTTTTTTACAGCCTATACAAGCCAGACCGGCCGTGAACCCTGGTTCACTGATGGTTCAGAAGAAGGGACGTATCTTTTGAAGGACATCAATACAGGAAGTTCCCATTCCAACGTTTATGGTAATGCCGTATCATTTTTGGGCGATAAAGTTATCTTTGCTGCAAATGATGGTCTGCATGGTATGGAACTCTGGATCACGGATGGTACAAGTGATGGTACACGTCTACTAAAGGATATCAACGTGGGCGAGACTGGATCTGATCCATCATTTCTTTATAATTTGGGTGGCGTCGTCTATTTCTTTGTACGAGAAGAAGATGACCCTGCCGGTTTTCAACTTTACAAGACAAAAGGAAGTCCTGAAAACACAGTTCAAGTGACCAATAAAAATGGTGGCTTTCACAATATCACTCGTTTCAGAAGTATCAATGGACTTCTCATTTTTGGCTCCAACGATGAACTTTGGGCCAGTGATGGCACAAACGCTGGAACAAAACAATTAAACGAAAATCTAGTTTTGGATTCTCCGAGGTTTGGTGGTACATGGAGCACTTTGATCTTTGGAGCTAACGATGGCACAGGGTCAGCTCTGTGGAAAACAGATGGTACATCTAAAGGGACTGTGAAAGTTTTTGATGGTATCACTGTATCACAAATTTCTGGAGCGAGAGATGAAGACACCTTTGTCCTTATAGCTACGGAAAATGACGAATTGTGGGCATCGGATGGATCCACTGAGGGTACCAAATTTCTTTCTGATGCATTGACTTCCATTGTTTTTGGTTCGCTGTTGAACGGGAAAAGACATTTCGTTGCAAAGACTCAAAGTACAGGAATGGAAATGTATACTAGCGACGGTACGCCTGAGGGGACATCATTATTCTATGACTTTGCTCCTGGGGCAGCGAGTATTAAACCACGTAGCACTGCCCACATTTCCTCGTGCTATGGTGACTATCTTTTTGCAATGAGCACGGGAAACAAATATCAAGTTTGGACGATCAATGGAGATGGTACTGCTCCGACTTTAGTGCTTGAATTTGTCTCCTCTACAGAAATCGCCTTTTTTTTGGAAGAGCTTGATGACTTTGAAATTATGCTGCGTGCTTATGAACCATCGATTGGTGTGGAACTCTTCAAGCTTACCAAGATCAATGGTAGTGGATCTCCTACATCACTGATGTACTCAATCCATCCCATTATCTACATGATCACAGCTTTTGTTCTGTGGGTTGTTTGATAAAAAAAAGACCTGAAAACTTGATTTGTCAGCATGGCAAATCCTGTATATTTTATACAATGATCAGACATTACATGCATAAGTTTTGGCCAAAAAGTAGTACTCAAGAAATATAGGTTTCCTTAGCGCGGAGCCTATCATCCATGCATAGTTTCGATCACAGTCCTGTAGCTTTAAAAAATCGGTTTCCTTAGCGTGAAGCCCCTTACGTTTAGTTCGTTATGAGAGTACAGTATTGTACCTTGTAACCTTTCATCAGTTCACAACAATATCTAAATTTTAAACATACTATTGAATCTACAAAACTTGGTTGTATTGTAATGTTCTTGTTGTGCTTTTGTTTGAACAAATTATAACATATGCTTCTTTAGCCTCCAATATCTTTTTTGAGGGGGGCAATCCCATGGTTGATCAATCCCTTTGGTATAAGGATGATGATGCCAAACAGTCGTACATAAGATAACTATCATATCAAAACTCACGCCTAGTCCGGACTGGTTCATTTTTTTTCAAAATTTCAAACCAATCAAGCATACGTGCAACAGCTTGGTTAGATGGCTTTTAAATCAATACCTATCCAATAGATGCTGCTGGCACAAACTCTGGGAATTCTCGATTGCGAAAGACAGCAGCAGTTATGGACAACATTATCTTTCACAGAAGCAGGATTCTTAATGGGCATTGCTATATTCCGTGGTGAAAATGGTGTAGATCCTGGCCATGCTTTCAATCTATTAGAAGTAATTGAGAAATCCATGATGGAGTTGTAGGAGAACAAGAAAAAATGGCGGAGTTTTTCCAATCTTCAACTAATCGTACCACCAAGAAACTTAAAAAGACAACAGACAGTATAGTGAGATTATCTTCCAGATTGAGGTATGATTCGCAGCATGGGATACCAATTACTCAAAATGATATTAACGGTGGAGGATGGATTGGGTAGTTACTTCTCAGTGTCCACTCCTTCGGACCAATATTCAGTAACATTATTCAGTGGCACCGGGACTGTAAATAATCCTCCAAATGTTTGAAATACATAAAATTAGTTCTATGGAAAGCATTTGATTAGTGTGATTCTACTTCATTGTTGATTGTCGGGTTCAAATCAGGATGAGCAAATACTACTGCAACAAGGATATAACCTAATGAAGATTCAATTGTGAGGTGAAGGACAAGAAAGAATTGATGGTACATAGAGGCTTTCGTTTCCTTTCGTGGTTTGAATGGCTTTCTGCTGCAGCTAGCTTTTTTTCTAGGTTTATGGTGAGCTGATTTTCTGCAAATCCGTCGCTGCGTTTCTCTTTCTGATTCTTGTGGGGGTGCATCTTGATCTTGTGGGAATGTGGTGATACCGCGTAAGAAGGAGTCAGAACATGACGGTTGGATGACGGTGCCATGGTGAGGTCATGACGCCATGTTGTTTGTGTGTTCGGCTGTTGCCCGAAAGAACGGAAGAGATTTCCCCCAGTGTGGAGAAAAATGGTGGGTTTTTCATACTGTATTATTAGCTTGTGTCCATTTTGTTAGTGGATTAGGGAGGAAGTTTTCGGATTCCCCCAGTAAACCCATTCTCAGGGTTGCGGCGACCCATGGACATACCCGGTACAGTACCAGAACGTATCTACTTGGATCTACATGTATCTTGCTCGTCGTGCCTATCACCGGTGAGTATGGAGAAGAACACAACATATTTTCTACGTACAATTCATACGTGAGAATCAGATGGTTGGTAAGAAACCAAAAAATAGAACATACTTGGTACTACTGGTATTGTAGTTCTTTTTACTGACTGTGCTGTTTTGTGCTTGGGGGAACTCGCGAAGACTTCGAGGAAATACAATTGGATGAAGCGTCGGTTGAATTTGAATGCAATATACGTTTATAAAGACATATATATCATTGAGACATCTTCAGCAGCGTTGACCATATAAAATCGCTATCACCAATCCGCCGTTGTTACCATTCATCACTTATCAGCCAGACGAACCAAAACATCGTGAAGAAAGAAGAGAGAAACACGCCTGCAAACTGTGTTCGAAGGGGCAAGGGAAACGAAACGTTGACTCTGAAGTAGACTTACTCAAAGCGTTGGATAGAGTTGCTGGTAAGTTATTCAAGAGGAATACTATCGAAGAATATGGTTGTCTTTGTGAACACCATGATTTGGATATCGTTCTTGTGGATGTTTCTTCGTTGCGGTGGTAGTAGTTCTACGTCGTAGAAATATATCCGTTGAAAGGCTGGGTTGCTGGACGCGTGAAATATTACTGTAGGAGTGTGTAATGCACGAGCACACAAGGGGCATCGTGGAAAAAAAATCTCTCACAGAAGACGCTTTTGCTTTATTGTCAATCGCGATTAAATTCACTTGAACTCAACTTTCTTCAGTGCTTTGCCTTTTCTTGTTATTTCGCCGACTCGAACGCATTTACCTTTAAAGTTTACTTGAAAACTTGAATTATTGGTATTTCTATCTAATAAAGGCTAGGAGTTTCGTACATTAAAATGAGCGCTCAAATGACTGCAGCTCCGCCTAACACTGGAGGACCAAAACGCCACAAGGCAGGGGATATGCCACCATCTGGAAGCCCTCCTCAAAATGGAGGGAAATATCATCAACCCCCTCCATACGGACAACAACATCATCCCATGTATCAGCAGCCAGGATATCCACCACAACAGCAGCAGGGATACCCTATGCAACACCACCAACACCCGCAAGGAGGATACAACATGCCAAATTGGCAGCAGCAACCACCGGCCTATGGAAACCAGCCACCACCACCGCAATGGCAACAGCAACAGGGCATGTACAGACCACCTTCTGCGCAGGGAGGCCCACCACCACCTAATGGACCACCGATGACACCCGATCGAAATGGAAACTGGAATGGAGCATATGGTGGCCATGGAGGACCGCCTCCCCCTCCACAACAGCAACAACCACCGCAGCAGCAACAGCAACCACAAGGTGCAAGACGGTCAAATGTGCCACCAAAGGACTCGGGAAATAGAAATCCAAAACCAGTTGGTCCGGACGGAGCAAATGGTCACGCAAATGGGCCTCCTCCTCCTCCTCAAAATGGGCAGTACGGTCGACCAGCGTGGGGACACGGTGCCCCCCCGCAACAGCAGTGGGGGGCTCCACAACATCAGCAATATCATAGCGGGCCTCCACCTCCAGGTACATGGCAGGGAGGACACCCCCCGATGCACCCGCCACAGCCGTCGCCTCCTCCTCCTGGACAACCCATGCAAGGGCATATGGGATATGGTGCACCTCCTGGACAACAACCGCAGTGGTCCCAAACATCTCACACCTCTCCTCAAAGACCGGCAAGTCGGCCAAGAGCATCTCCCGATATGATGAGAATGACCCCTAACGGGTACATGCAAGGGGGTATGGGACCAGGGGAGCTGTGCAAGCCCGTAGGAGACGCGAGCGTTGCCGAGTCCATGTACAGTCAAGCGGATGATGATAAGTCGAAATCAGACAAAAAGAAAATCGACGACGATAAGGGTAGAGGCAGTTACAGATGTGGACGGTGTGGTGTTCCTAAAAAGGGGCACGTTTGTCCGTATCAGCCCAAACTAAAACGACGTCCGGATGAGCCACCACCAGAAATGAGATGTGCAGCGATTCAGGTCGAAATGGATGAATTTATGACTCTTCGAAGGCTCAATATTCAAATCCAGGGATTTCCAGAGTCCTACGCAACGGACCCAATAATGGCCCAGGATATGTGTGTGGGAGAACCACGTATGCCTGCTCCACCGATGTCGGCACCAATGTCAAGTGGAATGCAGCACTCTAGCATGCTCGGATCGGAGGTTGGACCACCGCCTATGCCTATGAGCAGTGGAGCACCAACATCACCGATTATTTCGCCATCAGCTAGGCCACCAGATCAATCTTCATCTCATGTTCCTATGAAAGACAGTCCTCTAGATGACGGGCCGCCCAAGCTAATGAAAACAAGTGGTACAGACCCTTGAGCAGCATTGCATTAGAGACCTGTTTTGGGGATTTTCATATTACTAACACGGATACTTGAGACAGCTTTTTAAAATGAATAATTTTATAAAGGGGGTTTATATTTTCTTTAGAATTAAGTTCGGTGATTCTTGTGATGCCTAAATTCACTAGGTATTTTTAATATCTTTGTACGTGACATGATGAATGACCTGGAAGATACGGAATCCTCCAATGTCTTGACACATGATTGTGTGATATTTTTTCGAACTTTCTATTGGTATATCCATACATTTGACTTTCAAGTTTACGAATATTCACATCGTCAGATAAGTTTTAAAGTTGCTACTTCTAAAAAGATACCACAGGCATATCAAGATCTTTTTTATCAGATGACTTTTTTTTTTCACTTTCGGGTGACTCAATTCGATTTAATATGTTTGAAGTAGAAATGGTACATACATCGAATGTCAGAAACTGTATGTAGCCACAACTCATGTTGCATAATTATTTTCAATAGTATCACACGCAAATGATAAAAAAAATTTTAACACAACATGCTCACGTGATTCGCCAACACAACACTATGCGCACCGGTACAAAAACCTTCTTGGCATTTTCACATCATGTGTGAATTGGAAAAAAACAAGGTTGACTTCTGTCTTATTACGAGTGGAAACGATTGAAAACATATTAAAAAATTGTGTATGGAAGACATGTGTGAAACTACGAACCCGAGAGAGGAGTTGGTATCCATGTGTATCACCAAAACGGTCCGAAGATTAAATATTAATAACTGAATATTTATTAATAATAAGGGCAAGCCCAGCTAGTCTGCCATAATTGTCTCAGGGATGCGTACAAATATAGTGAAAGAGTAAAGAATATATATTATTTATCAAATAATCGCTAGTCCAATTTTATTATGATCACTTACTCGCACATGAAAATTTGGGGATTTTGGGTTGAATCTCGCCGCCAAAAGGCAAAACGATTTACACTGAAGGCGACACTCCGAGCATGAGGTACTGGTACTGCTATCTGGTACTGTACTCGTACCTAGTCTCCATAATCTCTCGATCGCTGTTTCCATCTCCTATTTCATCACATGTACCTGCACCGTGTCAGGTTCTCTTGAAACAACGAGGAGACGACTTCTGCTCCGACATACCCCTTCCTCTGTCATTTATTATCTGCATCCATCTCTGCATTTCTTGAAGGAGCAAAGATAAATAGCAAATCAGAGTGGGTAAGGAAACTGTTGTAGGGTGCATCGTTCTTTCTTGTAAATCTCTTATTTTAAAGCTAGCTACTGTACACCATCTGGATCCTATCGGCGGAACAAAGAACACGTTAGAGACTTACTTAAATTGAATGACTTGTTCAATCGACATGGAGAATGATAAACGCGGTTTGTCTGGACGACGCGCAGAATCGCCGCCTGCGTACAAAGCAACGCCGCCACCTGCTCTTGCACCAATAACTCCGGCTTCGCCATCAGCTAACAAAGAAACTATCGCAACGCCTTCGTCAATGTTATCGAAGACAGTGTCTGCTACTCCAAAAATTAATTTGTGCGTTTCAAATCTCTCTGATGCGTCTTCGGGGCGTTCGAGCATGTCATCGTGTAGTCAGGTGTATGTACCACCATCACCTTCCAGAGCAAGGCTTGATCCTCAATATGCTGCACGATTAGTTCCACAGAAGCGTTCCGCGTCAACAAGCATGCTACCACCACCTGGGATTGTACGGAATACAAAGAATGCATCAATTTTTCGCCCCCCTCCCATAGATACAACTTTCGACACAGAATCTCTGAGTCCGAGTGGGTCACTCTTCGAAACACCTGAACGAATTGCTAGATCATTTAGTCCAAGCATGAGATCATTCAGTCCTGGAATGTCAAGTCGCGGACTGCAGTCGCCTAAAAGTTTTGGTAGTTTGACGAGTTCAGTGGGCACACCAAGGCGCTATACCACAATGTACTCGGCTGGAAATGATACAGGATACTCCGACAGATTCATTCCTTCTCGTGCAACTTCAAATATGAACTTCTCCTTATGGGATGGATCTCCGAAACGGTTAGTTACCAACAATAGCAATGCATCTGGGGATATGTCTGAAGCCAGTAATGATGAGAGGGGAAACAACGTTCAGGATGATACCGCAGATGCTTCTGCAGGAGGATCGGCAAGATCAACAGATGCAACGAACAATGCAAGCCAGCCACTTTTCAATGTCCTTCTTCGTTCTGAACTCCTTGGTGAAAATTTAGATCCTTCACCACCATCTCCACGCCCAAGTCAATCTCCGGGAAGTAGTCCGCCAAGAAGTACTAGCACTCCACTTAGAGAATTTGGAAACCATTTTCGGTACAGGAGCCCACGTCAAGCTTATCAAAACAGTATATTTGACGAACCCTCGAATGCAACATCTGTCGTTAACTCATTCAGTTTAACACCTATTGGAAGTGCCACCAGTCAACGGCTGATGTCCACACCTCAAAAACAAAAGCGCAGGATATCAAAAGTTCCTTTCAAAGTTTTGGATGCTCCTGCTCTTCAGGATGATTTCTACTTGAACTTGGTAGACTGGTAAGTAATGATTTGCTTGTCATTTTGTAACTTGCTTTAGAAGTCGACCATTTTTATTCTAAATAAAGTTCGCATTGTACTCTCCATGTTTAGGTCTTCACAAAATGTTTTAGCAGTCGGTCTTGGGTCGTGTGTGTATCTATGGAGTGCTTGTACCTCAAAGGTGACTAAACTCTGTGACCTCGCACAATCGGAAGACATTGTAACTTCTGTTTCTTGGGCTCAAAGGGGGACGCACTTGGCTGTCGGCACCAATAGAGGAGAAGTCCAGTTATGGGATACCATCAAATGCAAAAAGGTTCGGACTATGCCAGGTCATTCTGCGAGGATCGGCACCTTGTCATGGAGTGGACCGACGCTTGCGAGTGGAAGCCGTGACCGTCTGATCTATCTGAGAGATGTTCGCATTCAACCTCCTTTCACAGCGCGACTAGCATCCCATAAACAAGAGGTATGCGGTTTGAAGTGGTCTTTTGACGAGCCATCGAACTTAGCGTCAGGTGGTAATGACAATAAACTCCTTGTTTGGGATGTCAAGAATACTAGTGTACCAGTTCATCGATTTGCAGATCACACTGCAGCTGTAAAGGCGATTGCGTGGTCCCCTCATCAACATGGTCTATTGGCAAGTGGTGGAGGAACTGCCGATCGTTGCATTAGATTCTGGAATACGCTTAGTGGAACGAACCTGAGTTGTGTTGATACTGGAAGTCAAGTCTGTAATTTGGCTTGGTCACAAAATTGTAACGAAATTGTGAGCACCCACGGATACTCTCTCAATCAAATTGTTGTGTGGAGATACCCAAGTATGAGCAAGGTGGTCACTTTGACTGGACACACGTACAGAGTACTTTACTTGGCAATGTCACCAGATGGATCGACAATTGTCACAGGTGCTGGAGACGAGACTTTGCGATTCTGGCAAGTCTTTCCGGGTCCAAGATCTCACGACAAGAGCTCTGGGAATGGATTGTTGTTCCCCAACATGCCTGGATCAGTTGTAAGGTAGAGAATTTGTACTGCATGCAAAGTTAAACATTGAAAATGCTAAAGTAAATTAAAAAAGTTTATAGAGATTAAGATGATAAGACTCAACTCACTCATGTGATCCGATTGAAAGAAATATGTAAAGATTCAAACAGAATTTGCAACAAAAAAGCATTCGAGACTACACCCTGCATTGTAAATGTCAAATTACTTCCATTATGTCTCTAGTCTAGATCACTCCTATCAAATATCTTTGTCTAAACGCTTTCATCTTCGCACAATTGCAGCTGACCCTCTAGTAGTCCTAGTCCTAGATGGCTGGCTATTAGCGGAAGAAGTGAAGAGTAAGTTCTTCACTAAGCCCCCTCTTGTTGATCCTCGACAAGATACCTCGCATGCATTCTGAAGTGCCAGAAGTAAAGGCGACGACGGCAAAGCTTATAATTTGCATTAGATTCTTATACACAACATCCTTATGAGCGTAGGAATAAGATGTTTGCATTTCATATAGCAGGATCAGTCTCGTTTGCTTTCACTTGTTTTTCAAGTTTTGCGATGCGATCCTGCATTTCTTGTTCTTTATGTTCGGCAGCCCTCTGGGCGGCTTCCAACATCAATTTGGCTTCTTTTGCACCTTCCCTTGCCTTTATCAATTCATCGTTTAACTTGATCAATTCCGGGGATGCTTGTGGTGCATCACCTGCCGGAGAAGACTGGGGGGCGGCAGTTCCATTAGGTTGTTGTTGTCGTGCCACAGGAAAAATAATTTGCCTTCTTTGTCGTTGTTGTTGTCGTTCCGTCTCGAGTGTATCGAGGGTACGTTCCAGCCGTTTACTTAGCTGTTCAATAATAGCATCACGTTGTCGTAGAGATTCATTAGCTCCATTCAATTCGTCTTCCTGATACTTTCGAATTCCTGCTTTTAATTTGCTGTGTTCTTCCTTTTCCTTGGCATGCAGGACCGCTTCAGCTCGAAGTTGTTGCACTTCAGTAGCTAGAGCATTCCGCTCCAATTGAGTAGAGAACAGCTCTGCCTCTAATGCTAGAGCTTCCTCGTTCCGAATTGCGGACTCTTCATTTAGATGTTTGCACATTGTAGCAAATTTGGAGAGCTTAATGTGCATATCTTGTTGCCATCGTGATCGTTCCCTTGCCATTTGCTCAATTTGCCGTTTATGCCTTGCAGTAACTTCCATAAGGCGTTGGGAAGCTTCATTTAATGCAGTCGAGTCCGGTCCAAGTGGCACGTTGCCCTTTGAATGCTTCTTTTTCCGTTTGGATTGGTTTTCGCATATCGCACAGAGATATTCACTTCGCAATGCTATGCTCCTCAAATACTCCATATCAGCACGCATGGCTAATAGTCTTGCTTCACTTTCCTCACAAGATGGACATTCATGATGTCCTCCACCTACTGCTGGACCAGCACCAAGGAAGCGTGGATTATTTTCATGAATTGCATGGAATCCGGGCTGAGCATGAAGTGGTCCAGCATATCCATTTGCACTTCTTGTGGAGTGTTGTCGGACCTCCCCAAATCCAGATTCACTTGACGATATGGAGGCTGCATCGCCACCTTGCAAAATGTAGGAACTTCGCCTTTGTGACGGTGCACCCTTACTTCCGGTTCGACTCGGAGAGTTGGAGTGGTTCGATGTGTCTATACTTTCAGTAGCATTTCGTCTATTGACACTTTGTGAGTCTTTTGTTCGACTCCCACTACCCTTGTGTTTTTGTTGTTGATATTGTTGTACAAATGCAGTTTCATTTAGATATTTTCCTGTAGTTGCAGGTGGTACAGCATGATGTGATGATGATGAGTGTGGATCGTGTGATGATGATGAGTGATGATGAGGTGGAGGTGGAGGTTGGCCTTGATGTCCTGGTGGGGCTTTAGTATGTGGCTTCTGCTGTCCACTTCTGGCAGAAGAATCATCGCCGAATAAACCCCACAACGACGAACCACCAGTAGATGTTTGTGATTTATCAGCAATGGATCTGTCATTATCTGCCATCACAGGACGACGATTCCCTTGGTGGTGCACATTATCATTGGTGTTTTGATGCCTCTTAGACGCTGCCGTTGCCGCTACTCTGACTGGTTCTCTTGCTTGTGAGGGAAGAGCGGCAGGCGTTGCTGCTGTTTTGGGATCATCATTTTTGGCCGCTGGAGGTGACTTTCCTTTCGTTTCCTTCTCTTCCTCTTTCGCCTTTGCCATTTCCCTCAGCAAATCTGAATGCGATATTGACCTTTGTAGTCTGCGATTCTTTTTTCGGCTGTTGAAGCGCTGTATAGCTTTGGTTTCTGGGTCCATCTTGGAAGAGTTGCTCTTTACGGTTGAAGCCGCAGTAGCTGTAGTGTTATCTCCATGATCAAGCTTTCTAGATGACCTACTCTTCTTGTGTCCACTCCGTGTCAATTCCGTACTATCCTGCCGATGGCGCTCATTCTCTTTAGGGAAGATCACATGTTGCTTATTATTCCTGACCCACCCATTGACCCATCCCTGAACACCAAGAGGCATTTTGGGATGGTTTCTGTACTCTTTTGAGTTAGGCTGTTTTACGTGTATCCAGTACTAAATGTACGTCAGAATATATTCCCTGTCGTCGAAGGTGTAATTGAACCGGACCAGACCTCTCTTAGTGTCTCATTACTCTCTTCAAAACTGTGTCCTCTCCCTTATCTCCTCTTTGTTTCTTTCTTTGTCTTTTAACTTCTGCTTTGAGGTAACGTTGTCAGTAGTCTTCTTGCGGCTTGGTCGAGCCTTTGGTTTCCCAAGGTCGTTTCACTGTTGTGTCGCCCTCGTTTGGGGTCGACTGAGATCGTTTGGACTTCCCTTATAATATTCGCTGCTTGTACTTGTTTGTCGACTTACTTATCACTGCAAGCCAGGGTAATCTGTACTTATTACTTACTACTGTACTAGAGGACCTAAAACCTGCCAGTAGAGAGATTTTATATTGCACCAGGAAGGATGGCGAGTCCACTGTCTGTGATGTTGGGTTTGCAGTAGTTTACTAAACATGAATTTAGCAGAACTCGAAGCCGGCTACGGCAAGGAGGTTTTGAATGGATGGTGAAGGACGTATGTAACGGCAGGACCTAGTGTGTTTTAAATATAAAGATGTTGTGTAGACTAGACTACTGTACAACATGTTGTAGTCCTGTTATTGCCTTTCAGTATCCGATATATTGTCTGGCTTCCAGCTGTTGGTTGGCTGCCGCTAACCAATCCGCTGTAGTCCTGTCCTTCGATTACCATATTTGACTTTTGTACGGTATTAGGCCTGAAGTTGTCCTTATACAAAATAAATAACATCATAATCTACCCTAATCCCTGCCCTATTTCATCACAATGCAGAAACTTTTCAATATGGTCGTACAAAAAATCCTACAATATTTATAAGGGTGAAAAAAGAATATTAGCGACCCAAGATTTGGTTGGCTGTTGGTGACGGAATGGTACCCACTATGGAATTAGTAATTCCAACTCTCTGGGGCTATTGCACCTGTTTGCTATGAATCTGTGCTAGCTGGTTTAGTAGGACTACTCGAGGGTGGTTTTTAGTAAGTTGTTTTAACAGGTAAACTGTATTTAGGCTCTCTAGAAAGCAATTGGTATCGTAGGCGGACCTACCAGCTGGTATTATCATGGGATTTCCCATGATATTATGTCTGGACGCATGTGGATTTTTGTTTGCTTTGCCACTACGACGAAAGGCAGGTCCACCAGGAATAGGACTAACAGTCCCGGCTAATGAATGTAATTAATACACCTGAACGGTAGATGTAATTCCTACTAGAGGACACTACCTGGTACGACCTGGTTACCTGGTACTGATACCTGGTACAGGTATCTGGTACCATTATTTTTACAATATGCTGTACCTGTACCAGGTAGGAACTGGAACACTCCATACTTTCTTTTTCTTTTGACACAAGCGAACTTCTTCGTACGCGGCAGAATTCTACAACGAACAGGCGGTATGGCCCATACAGCTACTGTACTTGCTGTCCTGACTGGAGAAAAGAAGAACCTGTATTCACCGTTAATTAAAAATTACCTGTACACATGCACCGGTAACTATTAGTACAGTCCCAGATACAGAGGAATAGTAATGAGTACCTGTACCTGGGTAGCATATGTCCTACTATTATTATATTATATCAGGTAACAGGCACGTACCTGTTACCGTTAACAGGTTGGACTGGCAGACCGGTATGTACGTACTTACCAGCAAATTCGAAAATAATCGAATTATGTTTGTTTGACGCCGTACAGACTGAGTCAATCTTCTCTCCGACGCGGGACAGACGTGATGATGGCAAACCCACCATCTTTTGACTTTTGACGAACTTTTTTGAGATTTTTTTCTGCTGAAGCTAGAAGAGAAACATGATGTATCCTTTCACCCTGCGATCCATCACAGTAACATCGTCGTTGAAGACTAATCTCTTGCAAGCAAGTCAAAGAATTGTAAATTGTTCAATTTAAATCAAATTTTGACCATGGGCAAGCGAAACAAGGACGAAACAGAAGAAGAAAAGCAAGCACGGAAACGTGCCAAAAAGGAGGCAAAGAAGGAAGCTAAAAAGCAAAAGAAGGAATCCAAACGACAACGACGCAGTACCGGTAGTGCTGGCGGTGATAAAACTGAAACTGTGGCCACAGATGTTGGTCATTCGCCGGCACAAAAGGGAATAAATGAAGAGACTTCACAACAGCAAAGTCCATATGTTAAAAGGAAAGTTCAAATTTCGGTAGCTTTGTATCCTGGTGCACTTTCGAACAAAACATCGTTCATTAAAAAGCAAATTCGTTCACTTTTACTCAAATATTCGGAGGGAGTAGGAGGAGTCCTCTTGGCATTTGATAATTTAAAACTTGTTGGTGATGGCAAAGGAAAAGGTTCCCTTGGAAAAATTAGATATGAATTGCCTCATATTCATTACATCGTAGAGATTGATGCTCTCGTGTTCTGTCCCAAAGAAGGAATGCAGGTATGTAAATGATAGTGACGTTTATGATATATTATATCTTCTTTAGGTAATTTCTGATATGTATGCTATAAATACAATTTCTCACCGGTTAAAAACTTTTACACGTCCTTTTGCTTTCATAGCTTACCGGAAAAGTCAATGAGTGTTTCCCCTCGCATGTTGGTTTGTTGATTGGTAGTTTTTTCAATGCAATGGTACCTTCGGATCATCTGAGAGCCTCGGGGTATGTGTTTGACCAAGATCTGCAACAGTGGTTACTAGATACGGAAGAAGATTCCAAAGTGATCGGTGTGAATGACTTGATAACAATGAAAGTGGAGAAGTTACGAGAATGCGCAGGAATCATTTCCTTGGAAGGATCACACCCAAGTCTAGTCAAAGCTGATTCATAATAGGATAGTATCGAACAGCTTGCAACGCAGAATTTATTCGTAAATACTGATCAAATGCAGGGTCGTTTGCTACAATAACCGTCCTGTAAAAAAATAAACTAGCCTAATCAATACCATCGCTGGACCCTAAAAATATTTATGCAGAATTTCATGTGGCAAGCTATTAAAAAGTATTATGAAAGTAGCTAGTGTACACGCTGAATTCCAAACAACAAACAGTACAACTTGGAAGGTCACCGTTGCCTGGGAAATGTTTATACAATACAATAATTCGTACACCTACAGTGAGATTGGGGTTCTCTCTCCTAGGAGAAAAAAGAAATTTCACACAATTCTCTATTTTTTTTTGTTTGTTTTCAATCGATCCATGTTTTCCCCATTTTTCAGCATGCCCCTTTCGCGTATCGATCATCACGAATAACGAGCTTCATGCTGAAAATAATTGTGAAAACCTTTTCAACGATGAATATTGTTTTTTTTTCATTTTATTTATTTTCCCACAACTTCAATCACCACATGATCATGCATACCCTTGAATAGAACTTGTCCTTGAAATTTGATTAACCCTTGCCGTTTGGCACTGCGTAATGTCCCAATGAGTGCTTCGTAGGTATTTTGAACAATATCATCATCAAACAATTCACCAAACGTAACGTTGGGTTCACCAGGATTAGAACCAACACGACGAATATCTTCCAAAAGTCGTGCAACTTCTTCATCCATACCTGCACCAATCGATGCAACGATCCTTTCTGATTTGGCACGGTGCATATTACTTTTAGCGGGTGCGCTTCCTGGTACACTTTTCTTTGGTTGCAATGATTGAGTTTTTTTAAGAGCTTGTGGAGTTGATAGTGTAGAAATAGTATCAGCATCAGTAGACGTATCAAGGGAGGTCGCAGATAAAATTGTATCTGGTGGGGCAGGGCCTTTATCACCTGACATGACAGTAATTTTGACCCTTGCTTTTGTTTTTCGTGGTGAAGGTGATGATTTTGATGATGCCTTAGCATGATTATTCTTTGAACGATGACGACGGTTTTCCTTCCCTTTTGCGTTAGCAGCACTCGTAGTTGTTGGTGATGTTAAGGATTCATCCAATTTCGAGGGTTTTACAGGAGAGGAGGACGTCAAGTCGGTACTGTCACTCTTGACAATGATATCGGATGTAGAATAATGCCGCACATGATTGTTACGGTGTGGATTTTTCCAACTTTGTTCAGTTGTTCGTTGTGTCCACCTATCTGTTATTGATGATCTTGATGACTTCTTCTTGGTTTTTTTTGTCGTTGAGGGTGGTGAAGAAATTTGTTTTGACTTTGCACGGGGTGATGTTCGCCTTTCAATGACTTCAGCTTCCGAATCACTCAGATTGATACTAGGTGCCGTGTTTATGTTGGGTGTTAGCCCGCCTGAGAAAGTAGCAGTGAGTCTACGGACAGATATTTCTGTTTCTGTATCACTCGCGTTGTCTTCTGGTTGCGTCGGAGTTTGTGCTTGTGGTGGTAGACTTTGCTGCGCAGAGGGAGGTAACGGTGGTGGAGGAGGAGGCGGAGGTGGTTGTCCAGCCATGTATATTCTAGAGGATATTCCAGGTGTTTGATTCCTAGGGGGTGTTAAAAATGAATGTGATTGCTTTCCAGGAGTTTTCCTTACAGCAGGAGTACCTTTCACAGCACATCCAGAATCAAAGGATTGATTGAGACCAGGACTTTCTTGACTTTTGAACGCGGGTGTGCCTTTGATTGCCATGGCAGTATCAAATGATTCATTCAAACCTGTAGGTAACGGCGTATTGGTAGAACCTCCACCACTTGTGCGTTTAAAAGGTGAATTATGCTTTATAGTACTAGCAGGCGTCGAGGACCTTATAGGTGTGTTGGTATTCGGTTGTGCACTGCTTTTGGTTGTACTTTCAGCTCCATCCGCAATAGAAATTGTAACACTATCATGCATGCCTTTTAATAACATTTGTCCTTTAAATTTGATAATACCACGTTTCTTGGCACACTTTAACGTACCCACGAGTGCTTCATAGTAGTTTTGGACATCGTCGTCATCGAATAATTCACCAAACGAAACTGTGTCTCCCGACGGACCAAGCCGACGAATATCAATCACAAGTTGTTCTAATTCAGCTTCAATCCGTTTCTGCGTAAGGATTAGTAGAAGGTATGATGGATGGATAACAACGATAATGTAAGAATCAACCCTTGATGAAACGTATTATATGCACTCTTCGAGAAGAGTTAGCATCCAGAGCTCTTTTTGGGTGCCTTAGTTTGTGAAGAAAAAGATGGGAGTCCGTCAAGCAATGGTCCTCTTATTTATTCTCTCGCTTACCTCGTGATTATTCACCAACGATGCAGAATTTGACGCATTGTTCGTGACATTTAACATTTTGAAGATGCTACCAAAGTGTAACTGATTCTTGAATGTAACCTCTCTTCCAAGCTTTGCAATGTACTACTGACCTATCCTTGTGTCAAACAAAAAGTTTCGAGGAACACACACAAGGACGATACAACGCACTGCTCTGTCTCTTTTTTCTGGGTTTGCCCATGCACATGCACCGTAGTTTCCAGTGTCCATACAACACAACAGTAGTGTAATATTGCTTCTTTTCTTGGGCAACAAGGGCAGTGAAACAAAAAAATCGCCAATAACAAGTCTTGCTTGATAGGTAGAAATATACTTGTGAGTCTTATTGGAATATTTTGGGTATAAATTCTACACACCATTGGTGATGGTTCGACAAAAGTGTCTCCCAGATACGCAAGCCGATCCGATTTGGGATTCCTTTTATTTCTCTATCTACGCCATTGATATTTAATTAATTAACAAATAATGATAAGGGCAGCCGAACGCGCGGGAATAAATGAATCCTAAGCAGTTCTACGTAGCCCCTTCATGTACAGGTACATACCCGTACCTACCACGTGGCTGACTTTTGACATGGGATGTTGTATTATTTTTATTATTAGACCATCATCGGATGGCGCGCCTACAAATGCGGCGAGCCTGCGAGTAGAGTGCATGCCCAAGTCCTCCCTCATTCCTCACTCAAAAAATTGTAGCGTTAGCGTTGGATGTCCTGGCCGCCAACCGTAAATCAGTTTACTGGTGCCTCTGGTCTGTGTCGTGTCCGTCCCCGCATGAACTGACCACAACCAACCCGACTCGGCTTGGCAAACAAAAGAGAAAATCTCGTTCCCAAAGAAAACAAATCTTTCTTCTCGAAAAAAGCCATCCATCATAGATTCCCATGTCGACGACTTGTTGACAACACACACACACGACCATGTCAAACCAGCCACCACCACCACCGCCACCTCCTCCTCCACCACCAAACCCATATGCTACCGCTCATCATGCTCAATACTATGCTACAACACCATATACACCGTATGCGACAGGTGGATATGTCAACAATGTGAACACAACAACAGCTTACAATCCCTATAGACAACAACAACAACATCACCAAGATCAGACTTCAAGCCTTTGTCCTCCTCCACCACCAATGCAACACCAACCTTCACCGTATGCATATAATTACCAACAATCTCCTTATCCACCAAATCCACCTCAGCAACGTCAACAACAATATAGTAATCGTGATGCTCCATCTGATACCAAAAAACGACGTCGGGGTGATACTCAGGAAAAATCTGTCCAAGCACAAAAAGTACGAAAAGATGACGAAACAAAAGAATCGACATCCAAAAAGTGGTCCTGTGAGGTATGTAAAGTGTCTATGGATACAGAAGCAGCTTTAGAGGCACATCTTGATGCACATATTACATGTTCTAAGTGTGATTTTGAGGGGAGTCGTAAAGTTGTGAATGCTCATTTTCAGGCCACACATGGTAAATTTTCGGGTCGTGGCTTTAAGAGTGTCACGGTGGCTGTTCCAGGATGTCCTGCACAACGATTTCGTATTTGTGTGGGAAATCATCCGGATGATATTCAGAAATGGATCCAAGAACGAAAGAAAAAATTCCCACGAACAAAACAGGTCGAGGATGGTGGTGGTTCCACGACTGAAACAACAAATGCCGACAAGAATCAAAACAAAAAGGAAGAAGAACAAACTTTTTCGTCACTGTTAGATGGGTATGGATCCTCTTCTTCTTCGGATAATGACGACAATGACAACAATGAATCCAAGACGAACGCTAATAAAGAAGTAAATGCACAACAAACGAAGGCGGGTACTGCCAATGCCATGTCAGATTCGTCACCAAAGTCATCTGCAAATTTAGAGGAAGCAACAGGTGGTCAGGAAGCAACAGGTGGTCAGCCTAATACGAAACTCCGGACAAGATTATGTCGTTACTTTTTAAGGAACGGAACTTGTCGGAATGGAGAAAATTGTACATTTAGTCATGACATACCGGAAAATATGGTGGCATCACGAGCAAGTCCAAAAAACAATAATCGAAATCGGAACAATAAAAAAGGCAAGAAAAATGCTGCAGCATCTCAAATGACACTCTTGAAGAAACTGTTACAAAATGATATGCATCGAGAAAAAATGCTTACACTCCAACTTCTCAAGTATATTGCAGATTGTAATTATTTACAACCACAACGAAAAGAAAAATTGTCCGCTGGTACTTTGGAATGATTGTGAATGAATAATTAAGACAATAAAGCATATTGTTATTGTTCGTGGTCTATTTTACAGTATGTATGGGAAGGAAATAGCATTGTAACGAACTTGGGTGTTAGGAATGATAGTCACTCAAGTAATCTTGAAACCAATGACCGCTGTGTTTTTCTTCTCGATCTTTCTTTACGGCATCAATAAAATGGTTGTCTACAAGATCTTGTTCAAGCTGATTAAGCTCACTACGAAGTTGTAAGACACGTTTTACAACGTCGCGTGCCATGGCTTCTTTTTCACAATCATCTTCTTCAGGTTCGGCGAAATGGCATTCTTCTCCATCAAGTTGGTTGAGGTCTGCGCATGTGAGGGAAAAAATGACGAGAAGATGAAAAGAGTGAGGTCCATGGCATCCAATAGACAAAATAAAGTCAAAGAAAATCGATCGATCAATTAAAAATACGCACTGTCTACCAATAAGTCAAGCTCTTCAATGTCACATTCTTCTTCGACTGCAGTGCAATCTACAGCTCGTTCCATAAAGGTTTCTTCAATCCATACGGCACCTGTATTGGTTTTGGGGATAGACTCTGATGGACCTTTCTCAATCTCGATGTAGTACAATGGCTTGGTACGAGACTGGAAAGTAGTCTTGGGCAATGACGCCATGAACGCACCAACTCCATGGAAGGAACTGAGAGCGAGCAAAGTAATCGAAAGTTTCATCGTTGGATTAGGTTTTTGGAAGAATGAGGTAAAGAAAATGCTGGTTTCTTTTTCGAACCTAGGATTTGATATTTTGTGTGATAATGAACAAATCTTTGACTTTCAACAATAACAAACAAGTTCAACAGATCAATCACGAAGACATCAATCAAGTCAATTTTGCATTTGTTCTTCGCTAGATCGTATTGATAGATTCAGCAATTATTCAGATGACAACTTGTCTCATGATTGCATCGAATGCAAATTCAGAAGGCGAAAAAATAAGAAGAGATGAGCCAATCATTTTTAGAAATGCCGGCCCTTTCGTGACACCACCAGGAGAACCGTTAACGAATTCCTCTAGACTGAATTTTCAAAAAATGTGATTAAAATAAGCCTGCCCACACGAGCTAACATGGTGGGAAAATAAATGAAGAGATCGATGAAAGTTCCTCCTTCGTTGTACGTACGTACTCGACAGGTGCACTCGTTCGTTCGAGAAGAGAGCATGCACGGGGGGGGCTAATTGTGTCTGGCAAAGGGCAGACGCAGTTGAAACTTTTCAGGCTTGCTTTCGAGCTTCAAGCTTTTATGCTCTTTCTTGGGGAGAAACGATCCCAAGCTTTCTCACATGACTCTCTAGAGTAGTAGTCTAGTAGACTATCTTCTACTCACGCCACGTTTTCGGTGGGTTCAGTTTTCATAGAACACCGGCCATGTACACACCTCTACTCATAAATGGTAGTAATCTTTCTGGGATTTCTTTCTCAAACCACGTGTTCAGTTCCCACGCTGTCCACTAGAGAGCTATTTTAAATAAATAGTTTAATCAAGAAATCACGAACTCTCGATTTGCCAAAGGGTCACAACACAACATCAGTGCGTGTTGGAAAGAAGCTAAAAGAAAACGCTAGATTTTCATCGGTCGGTCATCACAAAGTTACTATATTTTTCGTCATGTCTGAATCAAGCAGTAAAAGAGCATCGTTAGAAAGAAAAAGTAGCTTGCTTACAAGAGCTAAATCCAAGTTTCTTAAGTACGTTTAGAGTGATGATGTCCTTTGTAAGATTGCATTCCATATCGATTTATGCTTCATAGAGCAAACCTTAATCAAAAAAGAATTGTTTTTTTTCTTTTTCCTTCAAAATAAAGGACCAAAGGAGAAGAAGGAGCCGATGTCGAAACCTTACGTGGAAATGCGGGAGCAGATTTTGAAAGTGCTGCAAAAGTGAAACGAGGCGATACCAGTGTGATGTGTGGGTGTTTCGGTGGTAACGGGGGTGATGAACCGCAAAAGGAACGATACGTCTTAATTAAAGGACCCTTCTGTTTTGTTTTTTCCAACGAAGAAGCTCCTTCTCCCAAGTATGCAATTAGTCTGGCACATTTGAAAGCAGAGGTATTGCCCCGTGGAAGTAGCACAGCAGTTTTAGAAACATCTCTTGGTGATGTGGACTACAAATTTATGTTTGATACTGAAGAGACCGCCCAAAAATTTGTTAGTGCAGTTCACAAGGAGTGTAAAGCTGCTGCAGCTGAATCTGTCAAGAAGGTATGTAATACAATGTATTATTGAAGGAAAATGCGGCAGGAAAGGCAATCATTCATTTGTCTGTCATGAAAGTGCCTTCTTATCAATCTGACAATCATTTTTGATTTCATTTATTGTTCTCTCTGTTTAGCGTCTTGGTCATGAACATCTTTTAAAGAAGCGTCAATCTGTGCGTTATGCGGAGTCTGTTGCTATGAAAAAAATGGATGAACAACCTGAAGCACCAATAAGCGCTGGGGAAATGGCGGACGCTCTTACATCGACACCTGGGTATGCTCCATTATGAGAATAGTAGCATTGATGCGAATTGAAAACAGAAGTTAGAGTGATATTTATCTGATTCATACTAAAAATAATTAAACTTGGTAGCCTCTTTTGAGGATTTACAATTTCTATTTTTTCTGTAGTTGCATATTCCCAATACATTGTTATGAATGCATACAAAACTTGTTGATCCATCCATATTCACAGTGCATAGTGATATATTCAACACAAACTCAAAACTGATTTTCAAACGTCTTTCGTAACTTTTTTTTGTATTGTTCTTCTAACAAAACCTCTAACCAACTACTCTCATCAAAACATCTTTTACCCACCATTTTAGATCATGTTTGACATCTTCGTCTTCCTCATCTTGCTCGTGTCCTTCAAACTTTAAGCCTTCAAACTCTTCTGGTGTCCACCCAAACCGCTTGAGTGCTACACGGTGATGTTCGTCATCAATTCGATGGATCTGTCGATAATTACGTAACTCATCTTTCCACTGGACCATACTATCCCGATGTCTAAGTAAGTTATGCAAAATGGCATCATACCGAGCATCATTTTGTTCCTTCCGTTTAAGGGTCCAATGAGATGCATCGGAAATTCTACCCTCACTCAACATGGCTCGTTGTCCCTTTAACTTACGCACAATATCAAAACTCAGTGCTGCCCTGATAGATCCCATCAACTCCTTTTCTCGAGAAAGAAGTTGCATCAGTTCAGATCTATCCCACCGCAAGGTTCGCACGGTTGTGTTGGCAACCATGCTGCAGCAAGCTTCTACCTTCCCATTGAGCAACAAACCAGCATGCAAACCAGATTCGGAAACAAAATTACCCTTTTGTAACATGTAGGTTGGCTGGTTGTCCCTCTGTGCCATGATATCGCCATCTAGAATTAGGCGGATATACCGATTGGCTTCGTCCTGTAGAGAATTGAAAAGAACAATAAGAGGACAGCATGGTTAGGACATGTAGTGATTTCGTACTCGAGAAATTCAAAATAGTGAAAACGAGGATTATGCTACAAGACGCAATGACGACGGATGTACGTACCTGCTCCACCACTATCTCTCCTTCCTCAAATGTTTCTGTAGTTGCTAAGCGTACCAACTTGGCAAAGTCCTTCCTATCCACACCGTTAAGATTATCGTTCCAGAATTTAAGCATTTCTTCTGATAATTGGTTGGCTCTCCATTCTGCTACATTCACTTTGATAATCCGGTAGGAATTGATAGCAATGAATAATGCGTTCCACTTGAAGGGCAGCCAAAGGACCCGTCCGTGAGGATGGAAGTATGTAAAGAAGAGCATGGCAGTCGATCCTGCCACAGCAATGATACGGAGTTGCATATGATCATCGACAGCGTAGGAAATGGCAACTAAAATAAACGATGAATGTCCCAAAATTTCAGAAATGGTAATTTCATAGTGTCGAGGTGAAACCCACCGTGGGATGGGTACCGTGCGGGGTTTCAGTAAAGAAACACGGAGTCTTTCCCGAAAACCTTGAAAGCCAAATCTAGAACTTCCTCCATTGTTTAATGGATTGTGATTTGCATTGCTACTGTTTGTCAATGAGGCTGTCGACTGTTGACGGCGGTGTTGTGATGCCTTTGTAGTGGATGACGTCAAGCGGGAGCAGGACTGTTGATGCTGTTTTGGTGTTCTTGCATCAAGTGTGTTTTTCGTCAAGTTGCAATGTCCACTACGTTGTATGCAATTTGATCGATTATTATCTTTGGTGGCTGTATGAAAATGTCTCCGAGCACCATTATGTATTTGTGATGGACGATGGCCGTGACTATGAAGTCTTCGTACACCGTCACAATGCCTCTGTTGTATTGTGTTGGAGACATCGGTGTGTGAATGTCTACTGGCACTGATGCTATTAGTCGTCTGAATCTTGGATCGTACTTGGACGGAGGAAGAGCAAGAGGAGGATCCTGGGTATTGTCGAATGGTTGTGGAAACGTGTAAATTGCGTAAACATTGCTGCGCTTGTAGTTTCGAAGACGACATTGTAGGATTTAACAGTATCGAGCTTGACATGGTTTCTGTGTGTGTTTTCAAAAACTGCACGAGGTATGACACACTTTGGAAAACTTCTCGAGAATGCAAATGCAGCTTCTAGAATGCAAATGCAGCAGCAATCAATAGATCTGACAACCTATGTCAAAGATTCGGTCTTTCTCTAGAGAACTCTGTCGAAGATCCAACAAAGCCGATTAGTTAGCAACACGTCCTCTTGATTACCAACAGCTGTTTTAGTAACAAGCAACGACGTAATCTTGATGACGACTTCTATGACAATTGATGGTCGCTGATGGGTGCAACTACTGGCGTCTGCTCTGTGTTGGCGGTTCGTTGAATAAACAGAAAACAGAACCGATTCGAAAGAATACCGAAATCTCACAGATGAGCGATGTGTACACATTCATCATGGTAGTAAAAAGGGGAAGACAGCCAAACTCATTAGACGAAAATGACCGATTCACTACATCTAACTCATATATATATTATATATTGAAGTTATTACTACATTTGATTATAATATTATTATTTGTCCACAAAAAAGAATTTTTGTTTCTCGTACGTACCACTCGCCGCCGTACGTGCAGTAACCGGAGACCGAGTCAACAACAACAACCTGGTACTGTACCAGGTAAGCATTGAATATTTTACATAGTACCAGGTACAGTACGACGGATACTGCATCAGCAGACTATGTATCTGGTAACTGGGACGTACAATTACATTTCTGGAGTGTTTTTTCTTATTTATCTGTTCCCATGCGTTTTAAAATCATACATATTTGATATGATGCGATACGGTACCTGTATGTGACGTATAGGTATGTTGTGCAGTACAGCGATTGTATGAAAATTAGTCATATATATGGTAAATACTGTACATACAAAATACCAATCTATACCACATTAATTCTATTCCGACAGTTGTCGGACGAAGTAGTAGTTAGTCTTGCTTGCGCACAAATAAAAAACGCACTCATCTTCTTTTCGGATCGCTAATTAAAAAAATATGTGTCATATTCACGGTAGTGCTTCTATTCTCCAGCAGGCAGATGCCAAAAGTTCTCTTTCGACACAAGGAATTTGTGTCTGAGATGGTTTGATGGGTTTTTCGCCTCGCGTTTTGATTTCTCCTGACTCCACTTGGCTGGCGCACAGGCAGCAAGACTGACTCAGGTCCAGCACGACTCAAAAATGCGCGCAGACACGCACCCGCCTGTAGAGTCTTGGGAACGGATTCCAAAAAGTCAAAAAATTGTAGCATTGTTGTTTGCCTGAAAAAGTCCGAGGAGATCTTCGCTATAACATGTCACCGTTGTTTCGTTTGGACTGTTGATGGGACACTTTCTTGGTCAGCGGCACGCACAGCGGAAACAGGAAACAACACAATAAACACGACAAACCCAACTGACACCAAAAGGATATCACAGGATCAAAACCGGCAATCAGTAAGACACACACTACCCAGATACACAATCGACGATCTACCAACGGCAATAAGCATTCCATTTTCAATAGCTAATCGGAAAAATCTTTTGATCAATTTGCCACTCATTGTGAAACGGAAAAATATATAGAGTGTCACCATGCCTTTCCCTCCACCCTGTGTCATGGGAGATGAGTCCATCATGGCTCCCAAATCCCACGGAACATCTCTCAGGTAAATCCAAGACAAGACAATTTGAAATATAATCCGTCTTTTGATTCTGCACCAGATTTACAACACTTCATGTGTTGGCTTGTTCATTGTTGAAATAATAGATCTGAATCGTCATTGAACTCACGCAAACGTTGTATTCTCGTGTACTCACCGAATTCATATTAACAATAATATTATTACGTAGGCCTGTCCAAAACAATTTACGATGGGGATGTGATCATAAAACAGCTGATAGGATTTGCAATTACAATCGTCATTATGCCGAACATGGAGGATACTTTGAAACAACATCCTTTATTGAAGAAGCTCGGAATATGAGTACAACTGACGGTGAAATTACATTTTTCGACAGTAATACTGGAAAACCGTTGTTTATTGCTCCAAGGGGACGTACCATGGAAGATTTCCTCTTTGAAAGTCGTAATCATGGATGGCCCTCCTTTCGTGATGATGAAGTTGTTTGGGAAAATGTAAGGTGTTTACCCGATGGAGAAACTGTCAGTGTGGATGGTACTCATTTAGGACATAACTTACCAGATCAGAAGGGTAGTAGGGTAAGTGTAACGAATTTCAATAATATGTTTTCTCTATATAGAGAGTTTGAAGTAATAAGAAACTCACACTTTTCATTTTCATCTCGTTTGTCCAACTATAGTACTGTATCAACTTGGTGTCTGTTGCTGGAAATCCTGAGTAAAGTGGATTAGAGGCTGAGGAGTTATCGAAATACTCCACTAAGACATTCTGAAAATACTAGCTAGACCCCTTTTATCTCTAATGTCATTTCTAAAAGGTTTAAAAACTTGTGGTTTCTCTATTATCTAAATTCACATTCGTTTACAGGATTGTTCTGCATGCACACTCCCCCATGGCATTGAAACTATCGGTCTCTAGCTGCCACATAACCATGTTGGATTGCCCACCGTACAAGTTCCGTACGAGTTCGTGTTTGTGTTTCCAGATACATTTTTTGAATCATTCTATTCACACCAATCACACTCACTCCTCGCTTTTCTGCTATCTCCCCGTTTGTGTATCCCTTGCAAAGGTACTCGAGGACCTCTCGTTCTGCAAGTGTCAGATACACGTTTGTTTTCTTGACAACATTTGCTCCATTTTTTCGTAGGATTTGTTTGATATTTGACAGTTCATCCTTAAGATCCACAAATTTGCCAGTCTCTCCTGTCATTTGCTGTCTCCGTTCAATAGAATTATCAATAATAGTTAACAGTTCATCTGGATTGAATGGTTTGGGTAGGTACGCATCAGCTCCAGCCTTGTATCCAGCAATTCGATCTTGTGTCAAGGCCTTGGCAGTAAGTAATATGACAGGCACTCTTGCAAGTCGTTCGTCTGCTCGAATCAGTCCCAATAATTCCAATCCATCCTTTCCAGGCATTCGAATGTCGCTTACAATCACATCAGGGATAGGTGGAAGATCACCATCTGACTTTGGCTTGGCACATACCTCCAACATGGCATCCGCATCTGCGCAAGCTGTTACCTGATATCCCTGATCGTACAAATAATCTCCCACAGCTAACCGAATGGCCTCTTCATCGTCTACAATAATGATCCAATGTTTGTTCCTCTTTAGAAAGTTTGGATCACGAATTTTGTATTCTTCTGTATTCTCAGCATTGCTCTGGTCGGTCTCACTACTCGCGGACAAAAGTACTGTACTTTTGTCGAGTTCCTGTCTTGTTGTTCGTTCTTGTCGAACGTGCTGTCTTGAAGTTCTGAGTGTATCTCTTGGGGATCTAGAAAAGGCGAATCCTTCTGTATAAAATACTTGCAAAGCAAGCAATAATGCAACAAGTCCTTTTGTAAGCTCCATCATTTTTATCATTCCATTACTTTACTTCTAGTGTGTGTGTGTCTGCTACACCGAAAGTTTTTTCTTGACTGCCGGTTTCTTTTCTTTTCACAGATTTTCCAACCAAATGGCTTCGGTTCTTCTTGTTCGATGATGATTATGATGATGATTCGTCTTTCGGTCTTGCTTTTTTGCTTGGCTGGCGCCTGTGCTTTTTCATTTCTGTGTGGCACCCCACAATCTGACACATGCGCAGTATGTTTCGTGCGTTGTAAAAATTGTGGGCGAATGACAGACATTCACTGATGGGCAAGATGAATGTTGCTGGAAACCAACCGCTGGTGGATGTCAGTGCTGCGTTGGGAGCAAACAACAGGAGAAACAGCGCAGATGTTTCCTTTCTAGAGAGAAAATACACACACATCTGAACCTTGCTACAGAACAAACAACCCATCAAGAACAAAACAGAACACTACGTACTCCAAGTAGTGAAAACATTGTAAACAACCGAGAGCATTGCGTTCGTCGATCCTTGTAACTTATTACTGCCTACTCTATTTTTGTGAAAGACTAAAAAATACGTATATAAAAATGATTGGAAATAATAGAAGATCCGTACTCAGTAGCTTACTTGTCATCTCCTTCTTGGTCTTGGCCACTGTAGCGTTCCAAACGCCCTTTGTTTCTGAGAGAACATGCAAAAATTCAGCGTTGAATATGGCATATTATACCAAAGGAAATCATGGAAGATCATCTCCTCGTGGTGGTAAGGAACGGTCACTACGTCAGGAAAGAGTTGGTCATGTCGTACGGTCCGAGATTGCAGGAATCCTTCATAGAGGGATTATCAAGGGAGATGCTGATTTCATTGATGCAGATCTTCGAGAACGCATTAGTGTAGTCAATGCAGATGTTTCACCTGACCTTCGACAGGCACGTATTACCGTATCGGTCATTAAAAGTAATGAAGAAGATAATAATCATGCAGTTGATAGGCGTCGTGCATATTCATGGTTGGTACGGAACACCAAACCTATCCGCCATACTATGGCACAACGGTTGAAACATATGAAAACAGTCCCAAATCTTAGTTTTGTTCAGGCAGATGTATCAGCAGCGGTTGATGTGATGTATCTTATTGATAAAGTTTCCTCTTCAGGATACAAACGAGAAAATATTGATAGTAGTTTGCCACAGGGAGTATATGGAGGAATTGATTTCGATGAAGATGATGACGATTGGGACGATGAAGATTTTGATCTTGAGGATGATGAGTAATCATCAAGTTTTGATCCCAAACCTAATCATTCAGTGTATTCCATTTGCTTTGCAGTTTTTGGTTAACGCGTATGATGATCTAAAAATAAAAGCATACTTTTCCATAATTTTTTATCCAACTGTGCTACATCTAGTTTCATATTTCTACGAGTTATGGAATCCCGTCTCAATCTCTACACCCTGAACGAAAAAAATCTTGTAATCAAGAATTCATGACACGAAGAGATCAATTAGGTTTGTTGGAAAGGGGAAAGAGCGGAGGCGAGTTAGTAGCGGTAGATTGGGAAGATGCTCGGTCAAGAATTCTTGAA
>WKLE02003033.1:0-14839 GCA_014885115.2 Asterionellopsis glacialis
AGACAAAAGGAATTGTTCAACAAGTGTGATGTATAGGATCTAGAGGAATGGCATAGTACTTCGCAACCAGGACATACAAGATGCAATTGTGGTCTAACATTACAATTCATGATTCTTGTTTGTGTATCCACAACTCTGTGGCACGAACAAAGATGAGAAATTACAGCATTTTTTTTGTTTTCAAAGACATAAAATATATGACTATATAAAAAATAAACATGACCAGCACAGTATGAGTTTACACAACAGAAATTTTAATTTGTCTGTATCACATAAATATATGACGCATTTTTCTGGTACATGACATAGACATTTTTATGTCACTCTGTACAATTTTTTATGTCAGTTCCAAAGAAAATATGCGGGTGGAGGACAGAATTTAAGTGATGCACTAACTTTTTTGATTGACGGACGGACAGACGTTTTTCCGGAGTAGCTTGAACTTCCTTTCTGATGGAGGATTCTAACTCAAAAACATGAAGACCTTTTACTCCTCCAATGAGTTTCAGAAGAAAGCTCAGGAGTTGAGTCAACAGCAGACTCTGCTGATTCCTCCTGCAATTCTCTTTGTGAAAACAAAGAAGGAGAGGTCAAAGTCAAACGACAACAACAAGGATTTGTATAAGACCTTTGAGGTCCAAATTGATCCCTCTGATAAAGGCTCAGATTCTGAGACCATTGAAAAGTGAGTCAAGCAATTTGAGGATGGGTTTACTGAAGAGTGGATCAAGTGGAGGATTGAGTTTGCTGAGGTTGAGAGGCATTATCCCCTCACCAAAGCCTCATCCAAAATCTCCATGGTTCTCACCCTCTTGAAGGTCAGAGCAAGGCAGCTGTTTCAAGCAGCAAATGCCAATTGCCAGAGCCAAAATGCCAGCCTCAAGAAACCAACCCAAAAAGATCTTTGACAGGTCTTTGAACTGGTACTGAACAATGTAAGGGAGAATTTTTTCTCATCTAGGCATACGGAAAGGCACCAGAAGAACTACCTTTGCTACCACTTAGCAATGACCAATGACTTCATTTTGCGAGCGTTCATTGCAAAGCTTTGCCAGTTGAATGAATATTTCCCATATTTTCTGATGGATCACAATGGTAAAAAAATTGACAAACTCGTTGACATATTGGATTGGGCGAAACCACTTAAGTGGCAATCAGCCCAACTTGCTACCTACCTCGACCATCATGATCTCTCATGGGAAGATACCATGGATTACTTAAAGAAGTTAGAGGTACATGATAATATAGATCATGAACTCTCTAAGTGGGAAACTTAAGACGACCAAAGAAACTTGCAAGCGTGAACAAACAGAAAAGAATTCCAATTGATTGCAATAATAACGGAAGATATAACAAGCGCCTGCACACTCATAAGTGGTGCAGCAACTGCCATATGAACAACCATAACACCAACAAATGTACTGCAGACAAGTCAAAAAAGAAGGATTCAGGTAAATCCAAGACATAGAAACAAGAACAGGTAAACATGAAGATTAGCTTGCTCAAAGTATCAAGTTTGTACTTTACGCAACATAGTAAAATTAAAAATAAAAATAGTAGCAATTACTATACGCCTACTTCCTACAATAATTCCAACCTTTTCCCAAACACAGAACAATTGTATATTATGCTGCGCAGTCAGCACAAAGCAAAGGAGCAAATATCTACGCATCACACTACTAAAGTAGTAGGCAAGGTAATAAACCGTAATGGCAAGCTCGTTCGCATGCAGGTCTTGCTTGGCACAAATAGAGGAAGGCCAGTGCTTACAAAAATCCTACACCTATGCAGTGGAACACTATGAGTTACTAAGCAGAAAGCACAAATAAAATTTACATTCCCGGAGTTCATTAGCTTTTGACCCCATCGTATGTTTTTAAATTCCTTATGTGTCTCTACTATGGACAGTAGTTCTTTTTTGCCAGTAGTATATTTCTTCTGAGTGTCTTTAAGTTTTCTACTACAGAATGCAAGGGGCATATCATCTTGCATGATAAGAACACCTATTTTATAGTTGCTTGCGTCAGTATATATATGGAATTCTTTCTCAAAGTCCGGGAAAGCTAATACTATTTCTCTACTTATGTCTTCTTTTATTTTATCAAAGGCTTTCTGACAGGTGTCATCCCATACAAATTTGGCCTTGTTTGATACCATGGCTGTGAGTGGGACTAGGATGTGACTTCATCTTCGCCACATATTTCAATAGTGTTAACTTTTCAATTTATTTGTTTATCGCTGCAGCTACTGATAACTATGGAAATCGAGTCTACTCGCGACGACAGCCTGGGCCATCAGGGTTGGAGTTTTACCTAAAGTAAAACTGTGATGTCGCTCAGTCTGGCTGAAATTGAAAGTAGTGATTAATAGTCTGCACTCCTTTAATAGCCCACGATTTGGCATGTTTAACACTCGTTAAGAATGTTGGGCGCCATGTTGAAATCCAATTCTGTAATGGAGTAGTTGCCACGTCGTTAGTGTGTTGGTAAATAGAATTGTAAAATATGTCTTTATCTCTTCCCAATACTTCATCTTTGAGGTTGTAGAGTGCTGCCATCTTGTTTAATGTTTGCTCTTTGGTTATTGCTTGATGGGTTGTATTGTAGATGCCGTGTTTGATAGAGTTCTGAGTATGCTAATAATTAGGGTACCAGGTGAATATGGTTCTGCACATTGCTATCGTCCATGTTTGTCCTGTTTGCCTTCTGTGTGGATTTGTTTGGTAATACTGGTCCTGCAACCATTACCATTGGATAACAAATCTACCGTACATAATTTGTATCCATCCAATTTCAGATTGAGAATCATATAAGTCAGTCTTGAGATGTGTAGGAGGATTATCCGTGGATCCAAACAGCTGATCTATTCCGTGGAGAAGAGTATCTCGGATGGTTGGGTCAGATTTTAATTTGTCGCATAGTGCGCGGAGATTCTGTAAAAGTAATTTTTTCTTGTGACATAAGTCAGGATGTTTGCACTGGAAGTGGTGTAAGGGTGTTTCTTCCTCTCTGTTGCATGCTGGACAGATAGGATCTATTGTTGCGTCGTATCTTGCTACTACCGGATTCAATGGTAAGTGTGAATGTATTAGTTTGATAAGGACTGGATGCTTTAATGATAGTGTTGACAATGCTGTAGAGTGTGCGTTTATATTGATTGTCCGGTAATGGGTGGATGATATGTGGTGTCGATTCTGAATGTACTCTACTAAGGATGGGGTGTGGCCAGCGAACCGAATCGCTGATGGGTACTTGCCGGTGCACGTAATATCATTGATATTGAGTTGGGCTCTATTGCATGGAAATTGGATGACTCATGACAAATTATAAGGCAGATTTGTCTGATGGACTTGGCCTGCTAAATGGTCAGCTTCCACGTTGAGTTGGGCTGGAAGTGGAAGATCATTGAATGAACATTCGTCATCTTGGTGTCCTTGGACGTGGCAAAGGGGGTATTCTGGAAGTAGTGATATTATTTGACAAGTCATTTGGATTACATCCCAATCACAAGCTAAAGTAGAGTTAGCTGTGCAGTATTCTTGATGGCGTAGTTGTTCAATGCGAGACAATAAGGAGGCGCTATCAGTGAATTGCTGCAGTTTGATATTGTCTGTCCAATCTATTTTGTATTAGATACATAGAAGATTGAGAAATGTTACCCAAGATAGACATCCATATGCCTCGGTGCGCACCGAATTGCCTACGGTGCATCCATTCCCATCCAGAACAAGAAAGGATATGCGTGCCTTGGCTTGTTGCGGCAACCCAACCGAACGTACCGTTACCCGAGGTTGCTACTGAGCCATCACTGGTTATTATGGCTGAGTGGTAAGTGACGAATTGTATTGTATCTTCGATGGGTACAAGGAACTGTAAATTCAGGAACAGCTGTTTTGTCTATTCAGGTTGAACCTCTAAGAATTCTGTGAAAGTAGTGTAACTAGGTGTTGCTGGAGGTCGCATGGGAAATATGGCTGAGACTTGCCATTCTAGTAATCTGCTGGCCGCTTCAACTGGCACGCAAGTTTAAGGAACTTTATCTATGTTGCCAGGGGTAATACGGTGTATTCCATCTGCGCTTGGTTTGTTTTTGACAAACCCGGAGTAATCTCGGATAAATAATATGTGGTCGGCTGGATTGAGATATGAAGGCCACTGTTGTCGCAAGGAACTAGGATGATGTAGCCACTCTGTTAATGGTTGGTGGAGTTTCCCATGTTTGGTCAAGAATAGTTTGCATGCTTTCCTTCAAATTCTCCAGGATGTGGCATCAGGGCGTTGTTGACGAAATTCTTTCAATTATGTAGTATTCGAATTAATAAGAAGGAATCCTGCTAAAACGCCCAGTCTTAAATGAGTTCCAGATGCTGTGGTAATGTCTGAGATGGTAATTGCTTGGAGGTATAGTCTGCAGTAGTTGATAGAACGGATCTCGTGGGGTTTGAACTTTGAATGAGCAAGACCTACATCAATAATGCATTTATCGTGGACTCGTTGGGGTTGATTCAGAGGATCAGTTATTAAAGAGATTTTTCCATTGAACGTGGATAGAAATCTTCCTAAGGATTGAAACCATTTTGCTGGTGCTTAGTTGTCTCTAGGGGGGAGTAGCTGGTTCCCGTCTGTGCCATTATCCACAAGAAATTAATTTCTAATAGCTTGGAGATAAAGGATTCGGATCTCTGATGTTTCAGGAATAATTCGACTTGTCCTATTCCTTGTACATCATATAATGTTCTCCATGCTAAATGTCCTAGTGCTTTGGGGCCAAAAATGATGGCTTGTTTAGTATTTCTATTGAATCCTGCTTTAGCTAGTAGTATTCTGGTTGGTGTTTGCTGGATAGAGATGAGCTCTATCTCTGTAAAATGACTTAATGGTAGGCAATAACCTATACTTGGTAGAAATATGGCGTAGTAGTAAGTCCAGGCATCTTGGCATTGGAATGGACTTGACTGTATTACTTCAAGGTGTCAGTTGCTTTTCTCGCGGAGGGCGAGTAATTGGGTAACTTGGTTGCCGCTTGGTGATTTGAAGCATCCCAAAGTCTCATGATCGTTGTAGGGAGATCGGCGAGATATCACTAAATTAAACGGTTCGGAATTGGAAGGGATTGATATTTTAAGATTAGGGAAGTTGTTGTGTAAAACTGGTTCTCCCTTGGGAGTAAATTGATAATCGGATACGTGGTACAAGCATTTGGAAAGTTCGAGGTCACCTCCAGATTGCCAGAGGAGCTTGTTCCATAGATGAGCACCGTGTTGCATTTGAGAGAACAAGGTGCTGACTTCATCGTTTGGGTTTGTTGCATTACAGTAGCCAGTGCTATCCTCGACAAAACCGATCATGCTTATATGTAGTTTGTGGTTATTATTGATGGATTGAAAGGTGGCTCCGTGTGCCTTTGAGTTATGGCAATCAAACAGGATGCTACTTATAAACACCCAGATGACAGGAGAGTTACCGCTTCCTTGACCTGATCCATAGATCAGAAATTCGTTGCAATGTTTGTAATGGGATTCCGATAATCCTAGTGATGTTTTCAGTTTATATCTGGCTTCCAGAAGAGTTGTTGCCATAACGTAGCATACATTGGCAGGGGTGCCAAACGATCGACTTGCTATAGATGCTATGGATGGAAGGATTCGGTTGTAGCACGCCATATTTTAGTTGCCAAATTTGAGCAAAGTATATCTAGTGAGACAGGAATACTCTTGGATTTGTTCTTCGATGAATACTAGATTGTGTGCTGTCCTACCTGGCCTGCCTCCGAATTGACCCTGATTAATGACTTCTGTGTCTTCTGCTACGTGCATCGCTCGTCTCCAGCTCGTGCTTAGTATAAGGTTGTAGTCTGCTTCATATAAATGGATAACTCAAAGACGATGAATACGCGTGTCACCTGGCTTTTTGAGAATCATGACGTTGACAATATTCTGCCATCTTTTGAATGAGTATCCATGAGAAAGAGAATAGTTAATCATTTTTGTACAAATTTCGAGTAATGACGCTCTCTTGGTTTCGCATATCGCAATAGTGTTTATCATGCCTAAGAATTTCCTTAATTGGCGTTTAATCTTAGGAGGCTCTAAACGTTGTATCACTTCCACTTTCTTATGCTGTGGTTGGATACCATCACAAGTTAGCCAGTTGCCTAGAGATTCAATCTGGATCATAGCAAAATGGGATTTGTTAAAGTTGACCACAAAACTAGCTTCTGCTAGGCAGCTTAGTACTGCATCAACTTTGCTGACGTGGTCTTTGAATGCACTTCACGTGATTATAAAGTTGTCTGTATATGCCCGTGCAAAGTCTAAGTTGTCTAGTATATCATTCATGATTTTCTGAAAGATATCAGGGCTGTTCTTAATACCCATGGGTAGGCGTTTGTACCTGTATTTGCCCCATGGTAAAATTGTAGTGCACAGTTCCTGTGATTTCTCATCTAACAGAACATGATAGTATCCCATACTTAGATCAATCACACCTATTGATTCTAGCCTATTAGTTTTCTATTTAGAAGTCCCTTCTAAGGAACGTGGTACTTGAAATGGCATGGCAAGATATGGTTCCGCGTCATCTTCTATTTCAAGTCTGACTGGTTTTATCTTCTAGTGCACAGTTCCTGTGATTTCACATCTAGCGGAACATGTTAGTATCCCATACTTAGATCAATCCTGGTTTCATATTGAAATCCATCCAGCTTTTGTAGTAGATCAGCTATTTTTGGTACCGGAAATTGTTTTTTTTTAATTACTTTGTTGAGTTGACGGAAGTTGGTTACGATATGTACATTGCCCGTTTTCTTTGGTACAACAAATGTGGGGGCTGCTCATTCACTGTCGTGTTTCTTTTCTAAATCACCTACTGTTTCTAGCCTGTTAATTTCCCGTTTAGTAGTCCCCTTTAAGGAATGGCCTGGAATGATATGGTTCCACGTCAGCTTTGTTTTCGAGTCTGACGGGCTTCATCTTAAGTGTGCCGAGTCCGCCCTTAAAGGCTTGTGGGTATTTTTGTAGGCACTTAAGCATAACTTTTTGTTCGTTGTAAGTAAGATGTTTCCAGTGAGAGGCCGCCTTGCTTAAATTGACCTTCTCGTAGTTAGCATCTAATATCTGCTTCCTTGAGGACAGGTGGTTGGATGGCCATATGGTAGATCACTTCCACGCGTTCTGGGTAATGGATGTCAAGGCCCATGGCCTGCATCAGATCAGTTTCAACGATCATGTTGTACTGTGCATCTTTTTGGTTTGTTTGTTTGTCCACGTGACAAGACCAGACTATTGTCTTTTTGTCCGTGAAATCCGGGAGTGTAAAATTTATATGAGCTTTTTGCTTAGTGATAAAGTTAACTCCCATAGTGTTCCACTGAGTAGGTTTAGGGTTCTTGTAAGAACTGGCCTCCCCCCATTCCACAAAATTTTTAAGGATAATTGTCGCCGTAGTACCAGTATTGAGTAAGATCCGTATTGGAATGAGCTTGCGATCCCGGTTTATTATATTTTTGCTTTTTCGCTTTTCGCTGACCTCGCAGAATGTTGTACTATTGTTCTATGTTGGAGATAATGTTTGATTCAGTGTAGGAAGTAGGTGTAAAGTAATCTTCTAAATCTTTTTTACTAGTTTTACATTTAATTTTACTATGTTGAGTAAAGTACGAACTAGCTTCGTCATCAGATTCTTCATCCGATTCATACTGCACTTTAGGTTTCTTTTTAGGCTTATCTTTTGATACCTAGAGTGAGCTAATGTGTACGTCTTGGATTTACTAGATTCCTTCTTTTTTGACTTGTCAGCAGTACATTTGTTGGTGTTATGGTTATTCATACGGCAGTTGAAACACCACTTATGAGTTTACTGGCGCTTGTCATTGCTTCCGTTGTTATTGCGATCAAAATTCTTTTGTAGCTTCCGTTATTGTTGCGATTGGAATTCTCTTCTGTTTGTTCACGCTTGCAATTTTTCTTGCTTTCCTTAGGTGTTTTGGACTTAGCAAGTTCACAATCAATATTATTGCGTACCTCTAACTTCTTGAAGTAGTAGACGGTATCCTCCCACAAGAGATTGTGTGGATCAAGGTTGCTAGCAAGTAGGGCAATTTGCCTTAAGTGGTTTCGCATGATCAAGAATATCAACAAGTTTGTCATTGTTGAATTTTCAAATTGTTTTACCATTGTGATCCATCGGAAAATATGGCAAATATTCGTTCAACTGGCAAAGCCTCGCGACAAACTCTCTCAATGTGAAGTTGTCAGTCATTGCTAAGTGGTAGCAAAGGTAGTTCTTCTGGCGTCTTGCTGCATGCCTAGACAAGAAAAAATTCTATCCTACGTTGTTCAGTACCAGTTCAAAGACCTGTTCAGGATCTTTTTGGGCTGTTTTCTTGAGGATTGCATTTTTGCTCTTTCGATTGGCATTTGCTGCATGGAACAGCTGCCTTGCTCTACCCTTCAAAAGAGTAAGGGCCATGGAAGTCTTGGAGCTTGCTTTGGTGAGAGGATAATCCCTCTCAACATCAGCAAATTCAATTCTCCACTCGATCCACTCTTCAGGAGTTGCATCCTCACATTGTTTGACTCTCTTTTCAATAGTTTCAGAGTCTGATCCTTCGTCAGAGGGATCGATTCTGACTTCTATTATCTTGTAGGAATCTTTGTTTTTGTCTTTTGACATCAACCTCTCCTTCTTTGTTTTAATGAAGAGAATTGCAGGAGGATCCAGCAGGGTCTGCTGTTGACTCAACTTCTGAGCTTTCTTTTGAGAGTCATTGGAGGAGTAAAAGGTCTTCATGTTTTGAATGTTAAAATTCTCTGAAAGAGGGAGTAACATTACTATGCCCTATGCCGCTAGTGTCAATGACGGCACAACACAACAATCAACACACAAAAGAAAAGAAGACTTTTATTTGGTGATGAAAATATGAACTTAGTTTAATCCAGAGAATATCCGGCAATCTAGCAAGTAGTAAGAATTCAAGAAATATTACTAGTAAATGGTAAATTTGTGAGTCTGTCTGCTTACCCACACATCAATCATCCATCCTCAAGAGTGTCCGACAGGGAGTGTACTTCCATAAGTTCTGGTATTCCATCATAAATGTTATAGTCATCATCTGCCCATCTTGCATCTAATTATGAAAGTGTGTCTGCAATGACGTTTTGTTTACCAGCAATATGGATGAGTTCTCTACCATATTCTTTTAGCATCATACACCATCTGCATACTTGTTCACTAGCCATTTTGTCATACAATATGTTTTTATGGTCCATGTGTTTTGTCTTTTCATGTGGATGAACAAACAAACCAAACAGTACAACATGATTGTTGGAACCAATCTGATGCAGGCCATAGGCCTTGACATCCACTTTAGCACAAAAACTATTCACTTGGAATGGTATGAATTACCCATGAAATACCATGGCAAGGTCTCAGACCCAAAACGTGTGGAAGTGATCTACCACATGGCCATCCCGCTAGCTGTCCTCAAGGAAGTGGAACTATGGCAATCATCCATATTAAATGCTAATTATGACACAAAGTCAATTTAGGCGAGGCAGCAGGAAACACCTTACTTATAATGAGCAAACAAAAGCTTCAGTGCCTACAAAAAATACCCACAAGCCTTTAAGGGCGGACTCGGCACACTTAAGATGAAGCCCGTCAGACTCGAAAACAAAGCTGACGCGGAACCATATCATTCCAGGCCATTCCTTAAAGGGGACTACTAAACAGGAAATTAACAGGCTAGAAACAGTAGGTGATTTAGAAAAGAAACATGACAGTGAATGAACAGCCCCCACATTTGTTGTACCAAAGAAAACAGGCAATGTACATATCGTAACCAACTTCCGTCAACTCAACAAAGTAATTAAAAAAAAACCATTTCCGGTACCAAAAATAGCTGATCTACTACAAAAGCTGGATGGATTTCAATATGAAACCAGGATTGATCTAAGTATGGGATACTAACATGTTCCATTAGATAAGAAATCACAGGAACTGTGCACTACAATTCTACCATGGGGCAAATACAGGTATAAACGCCTACCCATGGGTATTAAGAACAGCCCTGATATCTTTCAGAAAATCATGAATGATATACTAGGCGACTTAGACTTTGCAGGAGCATATACAGACGATGTTTTAATCACGTGAAGTGCAATCAAAGACCACATCAGCAAAGTTGATGCAGTACTAAGACGCTTAGCAGAAGCTGGTTTTGTAGTAAACGTTAACAAATCCCATTTTGCTATGATCCAGATTGAATATCTAGGCTACTGGTTAACTTGTAATGGTATCCAACCACAAAATAAGAAAATGGAAGCAATACAACATTTAGAGCCTCCTAAGACTAAACACCAATTAAGGAAATTCTTAGGCATGATTAACTACTATCGCAATATGTGGCAAAGAAGAAATCACATCCTAGCCCCACTCACAACTAGTGTCTATAGTAGAAACACTTAAGGAATTTAAAAACATACTATGGGATCAAAAGCTAATAGTACACACGGACCATAAAAACATATTGTACAACAAAATGGCTAGCACATGAGTATGCAGATGGCGTACGATGCTAGAAGAATATGGTGCAGAATTTGTCCATATTGCTGGTGAACATAAAGTCATTGCTGACGCACTGTCATGATTAGATGCAAGATGGGCCAATGACGAAGTTCCAGAACTTATCAATTTCATGGAAGCGTATCCAATAACAGAATAGGAAATTGAAGGAACAGCCTTGCCAATATTCAAATTACATCAACAAAAAGATTGAACGCTTAAGAAACTAATGCGTGACACAAAACCTGGTACGTTTATAACTAGAGAAGTCGAAGGCGAACTGCTCATACACTCCAAAGGGAAAATATACATACCGGAGAAACTTCAACAACGCCTTGTAGCTTGGTATCACAAGTACCTAGCCCATCCAGGTGAAACACATACAGAAGCAACAATACATCAACTCTTTACATGTGTAGAACCTGTAAACAATGTCAGCTCTGTAAAAAGCAACATTAGAAATACAGACACTTACCCCCTAAAGAGGCTGAAAGCTTACAATGGGAGAGAGTTCATATAGACCTAATTGGAAAATACACAATCAAGTCTGATTCAGGCACGTGAACCCTATAATGCCTTATCATAGTAGATTCAGCCACAGGCTGGTTCAAAATCAAGGCACTTGAAGATAAAGTAGCTGACATCGTAATAGAAGCATTCTACTCTGCATGGTTTTGCCAATATCCATGACCAAGGTACATAGGAGATAACAAAAGCTCAGAGTTCAAGGGTATCTTCAAAAAGACAAAGCCTACAATCATGTACTTTCCCCAATGAAATGGTATCGTAAAGTGCATGCATCAAGTAATCAGTAACTTGTTACATGCACTTGACATAAGCAAATCCGCCAATCCACCTAGAAGATGATGAACCGTGGGATAACATACTCAGCTCCATAGCATGGGCTATACATAGTAGTTACCATGCCAGGTCAGCTAGTATTTGGACTTGATATGTTGTTACCAATTGTCTTCAGAGCCAAGTGGGCTCATATTTAAAACAAGAAACAAATGTTAATTAATAAAAACAACCAACGTGAGAACCAGAACCAGCAATACCACCTTTGCTGTGTAGGTGACCTTGTTACGTTGGTGAAGACAGGAATAGTACCTAAGATGGACCTGCAGTAGGTGAGTTGCGAGACTTGCGCAATATGCAATGATGTCACGGACCGGACAGAGGTGGTGACGTGATGGCATCATCACACGGACAGACAAGATGATGTGATGACGTCATTGAGTAGACAGACGCAAACGTGCAGTCACGATGCAAAGCGTATTGAATTCCACTCCACAGTAGAACACAGTGACGTGCCTTGGCTGGCTTGGGGATTTTGGTTCACATGTTAAAACCGAACTCCGATGGAAACCGAACTCTAAGTAGATCCGCCGTAGGATCCTGTACTGCTTTTGGGTCACAAAGACAAATTGGTGAATTGTCGAGTATTTTTAGTTAAGTTCTAAAATAGCTCATAAGTTATTCACTCCAATAAACTCTACTTCATTTTCCAATTATTTTCTATCACTTTTCAAATTTGTTGTCATCATAGTGCATAGTGTTAACAATCTAATTCCAATCTCTAACTAATCTCAATATGAAAGTTGTTACACCTAACCAAGGAAATGGTCGAAGATACCTGCCGTCTCCTATCCTGCTCAAAAATTCCGAGTACGGAAGAACAGAAACTAGCTAAGGCACAGTACGCGAAAGTTAGCCTGTTATCAAATCCCGGGGATCAAAACTCCGAAGAAAAGTATACTATGGAGTTTCTGTAATTCAATCATGGATCTCCTAGAGAACTACTCGATTGGTTCAACAATCTGGACCAAGTGATTTGCAGACAACCTGCTCACTACTCAATGGCCTGTGCTTTACTACACGGAGAAGGTCTGCCAGTATTCAATGCCGCAGCTTTGCAACGCGGTAATGAAACAGTGGAGCACTTCAAGTTGGTCGGAGATGACCTCAAGAAGCATTTTTTTTCAATTAAGGCGCTCATGAAGCAGAAACGCTATATGTGCCGGTTCCTCAGGAAGCCACATGAACTAACATCTAAAGAGTACCAAGCTGCTCTCCACACGCTAAATGGCTACTTAGAGAAGTTCCCTGGAGCAGACGAGAACTCATAACTCTCCAATGAAGAACTACTAGAGATCCTTGAATTTGGAATTCCCAATACGTGGAGCAAGGAAATGACCCGTCAAGGATTTGACCGTCAGGACAAAGGCTTGCCAGCATTTCTGGAATTTCTGGAGCATATGGAAGTTACGGACGATCTACCAGATCCGTCAGGCCCTTAGTCTAAAGATGAACCACCTTGTAAGGACAAAGCTAACAATCCAACGAATGGCCGAGACGGTAAAGATTATAAGGGCAATAAAGGCAAACGCAAATACTGTAAGATTCATAAAAACAGTTCTCACAATACTAGTGAATGCCGTGCCTTAGACAAGTACATTGATCAGCATCAGAAAGATAGCGGTAAGGAAGAATAGCCAAAGTACAAGCGTCTGCGGTACAGCAAGTATGACAAGCAGGAATTGAACGCCATCGCAGTTCAAGTCAAAGACTTATTGGCTAAGGTCTCGTCTAGTAAAAACAAGCGCAAATGCAGTGATAACAACAAGAATTCCAGTGATACCGATACTGATGTAGAACAACGCTACAGCTTCACCTTCGATACCTTAAGTATTGATAGTGATGAAGAATGAGATATAACCCCCGTAGCAAGTAACGTAGCAAATAACGTAGAAAACGAATTACCTAACTACAAAACGCCTAATATTCTGTCTTGTAATACTACAAAACGCCTAATATTTTGTCTTGTAATACTTTCCGGGACTTACATAGTCCGAGAAAACCATGCAAAACTAATGGTCGCGCTGATGCTAGTACATAATGGACGTAGGCAGAAAACTAAACCACTTAAAGTACTTTGATTCTGGCACTTCAGCCACTATAGTAAATAAGAAATTTTGCCAAAAGCTTAAATATAAACCCACACCTAAGACACTCTGGAAGACTAAGGGCGGAAAATTTTCAATCAATCAAAAGGTCCGTGCAATATTTAAATTGCCCAAATTTGATGAGCTAAAGGCCATTGAATGGAAATGTCATGTTGACGAGACTAAAGGTCAACAATCATACGATATGATAATCGGATGCAAGCTCCTAGAAGAACTAGGTATGATACTTGATTATAAGCAGTGTGTAATGACTTGGGAGGACGCAGAAGTCCCAATGAAATTGACTGATTATGAAATCAAGAAAATGTACAGTATGCTAAAGGAACTCACCAAACCTCAACAAGTACGCAAAGCCAATAGTCGTATGGACAAGATATTGGCCGCTACCTATGATAAGGCTGACCTAGACAAAGTCACGAGGTTATGCTGACATCTGATAGAACAGCTTTAAACATACTACTTAAAAAGTATGAAATTCTATTTGACAGTACACTGGGTATGTGGAACATCGACCCAGTTAGTATAGAAATAAAAGAAGGCTCCAAACCCTATCATGGAAAAGCCTATCCTGTACCGCATGTATACGACTGACTACTTAGACAAGAGGTAGACCGGCTCGAGCGTATAGGAGTTCTATGTAAAGTCAACAGGTCCAAATGGGCAGCTCCTAGCTTTCCACAACCTAAGAAAAACGATACTATCAGGTTTATTTCTGACTTTAGGAAACTGAACAAGTGTATGATATGACATCTGTTCCCTATTCCTAATATTCAGGAATTACTTACAAAACTTGAAGGTTTCTCATATGTGTCATCCTTAGACTTAAATATGGGTTACTATCACATATGATTAGATGCAGATGCTAATAAGCTGCGCACTATTGTACTGCCATGGGGAAAGTACAAATACTTATGCCTACCTATGGGAGTAGTAAGTTCAGCGGACATTTTCCAAGAGAAGATGAGCGAACTTATGTGTGGATTAGAATTCCTACGCATGTATACTGATGATCTATTGCTCCTTACAACGGACAATTTCGAGCATCATTTACGCAAGATGGATCTAGTACTGCAACGACTAAAGGAAGTGGGACTTAAAGTCAACGCGGAGAACTCCTTCTTCAGGTGAACTGAAACGGATTATCTCGGATTCCACGTATGTCGCAAGTGCATAAAACCATTAAATCACATGCTCTCTGCCATACTAAAGATAGCACCACCTACGACTACCAAGAAGATACGCTCGTTCGTAGGGATGGTTAATTTCTATAAACAAATGTGGATACACAGATCCCACGTACTGGCACCCTTA
>WKLE02003038.1:0-13724 GCA_014885115.2 Asterionellopsis glacialis
TTACAAACCTATTTGCCACGAAAGGTATTAACCGGGTTCAAGAATCCCATACCCTGTAGAAAGATTAGTAAAAAGTTCTTTTTTAGACCAACCTGAGTTGAGAACTGTGATTTAGGGATCAAAAACTACTTACATAAGAGGTGCTCTCTCGTCATTACGTTAATCATTCATATACTCGCAGTATGCAGGTACTCTATTGAATTTTGTTTGTTTTGCCACTGATTTATATATTTATAATAATTTGAATATCTATTTCATACTCGTTGTGGGTCATGTAATCTATTAACTGTATCATAAAATAAGACACTTGCAGCTTCAATGAAAAAACTTAAGGTGAGACGGATCTTACAATAAAAAAATTAACGCAATGTGTTTGCAAAGAACTGGTAACGAATTTCGTTGGAACAACAGAGAAAGAAAACCAGAAACGTGGAGCTTCCAAGAAAAAACTTAAGGTGAGACGAATCTTCGAAACAAGCTGTTCGCAAAGTACTCGGAACGAGTTGGATCATTAGCTGTAGAGATCACTGTACAGCATTTCTTTTATTTCGTTTTTGGTTAAGAAGACTCTCAGCACACTTCCAACACATATACTGTAAAGGATCAAATTCATTATTTGTAGAAGAATGAGTGATAAAGAATCAACACCCAGCAGTGACACATTTGTTGCCTTTCGCAGGGCATCAAATATTGCTCGAGCGACGAGTGGGCGCTACCTGGATGATAAAGAATCAACACCCAGCCGTGACGCATTTGCTTCCTTTCGAAATGCATCAAATATTGCTAGAGAGACGAGTAGGCGCTCCCTGACAAGGTTGGAATCATCGAGAAGATTAAACGTTGGAGGATTGTCAAAACAAGCTTCATTTGGGAGAGGATATTTGGTATCATCGCAAAGATTGAGCGTTGGAAGCTTGTCAAAACAAGCTTCATTTGGTAGAGGAGCTTTTGCAACAATTGTGGAAGAAAACTTAGTTGGTCTTAGTTCTTTTTTGATTTCATGTTTAATAACCAACTATATCAGCGTTGGTTATCTTCTCTTACCATGGGCATTTGCTCATACTGGAATGTTACTAACATCCATCATCTTTACGTTTGTTATGGGGTTAACATATGTAACTTCCACCTATCTTATGGAGGCATGCGCAAGAGCTGAGTTCCTTGCTGCACAAGAGGAGGATAGTCTCATTTCTATGGGAGAAGACGAAGAAGAAGCTGCACAAGTTCCTCCTATGGACCTAGACGCAACATGTTTTACGGACGACTCGGCGAAAGTAACAGATAAAAAAATGTCACAAAAAAATGGAAACATTGGATCCGATGACAACTGTCGAGATCTCCCAGTCATCAAGCAAGACCGAAAATTCGAACTCCCCGACTTGGCAAGAGTCTTCCTTGGTGAACGCTGGCAGTATTTCTTCACCATGACAACTCTAATTGATCTCTATGGTATCACATGGACTGCAGCATCTGTGTTTGCTTTGTCCTTGGATGTGGAATTTTCTATGGGAAACGGCGATCATGACTATGAATTCTTCATTCTCATCTTTGCTGCGATCGTCATACCATTATCTTTCTTTGCAGTCATTGATCAAGTGCAGGTTCAGATGGGCTTCTTGTGTGGGCGTGTTTTGATGGTGCTGTTAATGATGATTACCACAGCCGCAGCATACCAATCAGATAAACCCCATTTTCAGGATCCACTGGACGGCTCGCAGTGGCACAGTGTACCACTTGCGGACACTTCGAATATCTCTGCATCCATTCAGATTGCAATATTCTCAACTGCGTATCAATTTTCTGTCCCTGTCATTGCCGAGGCATCGAAGCACAAGTCCAAACTCCCTCAAATGTACGGATCGGCGTGCACATATTTGTTTGTGACCATGTTGGTATTGAGCTTGGTTGTAGCAGGGTATTTTGGACCAGATTACATTGAGGAAAGTTGCAATTTGAACTGGAAGAACTACACAGGTGGAACAAGAGTCTTGCAAGATGATGGTACAAGTACAGGTACAGCGTGGTGGGCAAAGCTAATTTCCTACTATGTAGTCTTCTTCCCTGTAATTGACGGAGTGTCTCTATTTTCATTGTGTGCATTCTCACTTGGAGAGATACTGAAAGGTTTTTGGTATGGAGACAAAGTCCACGAATTAGAGGATGACTGGAAGAAACACATTTTTTTCCGGCTATTAGGATGTGTTCCACAACTTGTTGGTGCAACATTTGTCAGCGACCTTAATGCCATGTAAGTAATCTAAGGGCCTTTCTGCAGCCACACATCACTACTGTATGTTCGATGAAAAAATCAAACTCACTTACAAAATTGGTTGCTGTTTTGGGTAGTGCTAAGTATGCAGGTATCTTCACAGTCTTGAGTTACACAGTTTGTCCCTGCCTCGTTGCCATTTATTCCTCAAAACTCCTTCGATCAGTCAACCTTCCAACGAAGACAAGATATCATACAGTATTCTCCAACGAAATCTGTGGGTGGCTGATAGCCTTTCTTGGAATTGCTTCGATTGCATATGTCGTTGTTGGTTCCATGATAGAACTTTAGGTAGACTGCACGTATGGTATGTGAGTCTTCTGTATTCTCACAGAGATATTTTGTAACAGGTAACAATGTTAGTACTCTAGACTCTAAGAAAATTAGTTTAGACAAGAAGTCGTCATATAAATAAATCTTGCATATTAGTTTACTACTTGTCATCTAATACAGACTATAAGATGCCCATCAGAATGCATCAATATAGGAAACTTGTGCTTGTATATGAAATACTATATGCAAAAGAGACTGAGAATAGGTATCGATATAAATCGCTCACATATCAGACCACCATGGGTGGTAGGGGAATCCATGGGCATTCATCGTAACTAAAAGAGACAGAATCCAACTTTGAACATTAACCAAAAAGCGCACTTTCTTCAAAGGAGGGCGATCAATCCAAACTAATGTTTTCAAGTTCGTAGGTGATCCAGCATGATATAATGTTATGATATGTAGTTGTGGGTTTCGTAGTACCTTAAACTGTTGCTTGTCTTGGTATGTTCAAACATCTATTTAAACTAACTAATTAATATAGCCATAGTAGCAATATATTATATATATATTCTACACCCCACTAATAATATGTTGTAATAATAAATTAGAATTCTTTAAAGCTCAATTTTTTGATATTCATCGATCCAATGCCAAGGCTTCACCCAATACTTCACTTAGACGTGAACGGCCAGGTTTAGCACCATTACCATTCTTGTTAGTGTTGTTAGGGTCATCTCCATCTGTAGAATCACCTGTAACGGAAAATGCGGCTGCAGCACTTGAGGTTGCTGAACCAAGTTTGAATTGTGTATTAAGTTTGCGTAATGTACTAAAGCTCGTTGGGTTGTTCGATGCACCAGCACCACCCGCACCTTCAAGTCCTTCGGGAATACGACCAAGTGCAGAAGTACTTGCTACACGGTTGGCTAATAAAGATCCAGCCAAACCTTGAATTTCAGGTTCCGCCAAGGATCGTACTTGACGTTTCAATGCACGATAAATTTCTTTCATGGGTGGACGTACTTCAATATCTCTGGTCCAGCTCCATTTTAATATATTAGCAAGCTTACACGGCCAAGTTGGTTCAAGTGGTGGACGTTCATTGCTCTTCACAACACGTTCCATATGTTGACGTAATGACATGTCATGGAATGGTTCTACCAAGGAACATATCTGCCAAAGCAGTATACCAAAACTGTAAACGTCTGCACCTAGATTGTACGGTTCGTTCAAGGCGACTTCAGGTGCCATGTACCGTCGTGATCCTGTTTGACCCGACATTTCATATGTCCCATCGACATTACCCTCATTCGGATTAAGTTCCTTGGCAAGACCAAAGTCAAACAATTTTAATGTACCATTGACATCAAATCCAACATTGTCGGGCTTCAAGTCGCGAAAGATAATGTTGTAGGAATGTAAGTGTTTCATGGCACTTGATATGGAGACTGCCACTAACAAACGGTCCATTAATTTCGTTGATGCCTCACGTTGCCATTTGCCTAATCGTTTGTCTAATGTATCATGCAATTGATCTACAATAATAAAGTAACATCCCTCTACACCATATTGAAATCCACCTACACCCGATGCCGCCATACCATGAATTTGAATTATATTGGGATGTTGTGCTAAATTTGCCAATATTTTAGTTTCGACCATCAAGTCTGCTGCACCATTGGTAAAGTCTTCACGGTTGGACATGACTTGTGTCTGTAACATTTTCACGGCATACCGATCACGTGTAGCCGAGGCGGCAAATGCCTCCCGCGATTCTTGCTCTTCATCGGAGAATGAAAGGTTGTAATTATCATTCGAATGACCATTAATTTGACCATTTTCCACAGATAATGAGGATGATGACGAACCACCAGACTGGGAAGATGACGATGATGTTTGTTGTAAATCTACACAGTATAATTCAAATACATTATTAAATCCACCAGAACCTAACAAGTCGCCCAACACAACTTCTTCTCGATCAAATCGTGGGATATTTTGTTCACGTGCACGATCAATGACCTGGGAATAGGATTCCATATCCCGAACGACACGTGATGCAATTTTATAGGCAGATCGACATATATCTGGATCAGGACCAACCGGGTCTTCATACTCATTATCGGCGTCGTTTACATCATCATGAACATTCGTATTATTGTATTTTTTGGTAGGATAGCTACGAGGATATTCAGAACCATTACTACGAGAAGGTGCAACTCGTTGTGTCATGCTGTTATTTTGGGAAAGGGATTGTTTCGTGTAGTCTTGTTCAAATGAGAACACGACAAAGTAAGTTGTTGTCGGTGTGAAGAGATCAACTGGCAGATAACACTTAACTGCGTCACGAAAGGAAAGCAGGATAAAGCTAAAGAGACTCAAGCGATGATGCAAAAGGCTTATTTAGTCAACTATCGACAAATAAAGCAGAATACACGGATATGATTTAAGTGTGCGGCCTGGTATTCATAACAAGACCTCAAGAGGACTATGGATTGGTTTGAGGAGAGGCGCTTCAGAGGCCTTCGGGACCCAATAATATATTGCCAGAAGTTCAAGTCTGTGAAGTAGGTGGTGGGTCGTGGTGCCTTTATGTATAAAAATATCCTTTTTTAAGTTGCTTTTCTTGTTTTTGATTAACAGAGATACTCGTCCTCCAATAAACTTTCAGGTTCCGTACCGAAGATAGACGGTACCGAATGAACCTGTACCCAGGACCAGTTGGATACAGTATATACCCACAGGGATGCGTTAGGTAAGTCACATAGGATTTCGAGGTGGCAAATGGTACTTGGATAGATTTGTTTACAAAAGACACCATTAATGCCTTGTAGACCAGTACCAGGTTCATCATTTCGTCCAGTCAGTTTAGTATGGTATTTGGAATTTATTGGGTTAAATAGATAAATTCCTCTTGTGTTCCTTGAAGTGGACTTACTGCCTTCAACGTTACGTCATATACAAAAAAGCAAAAAAGAATTTCTTTTTATTACTGTATATTACTGATAAAACATGATTAGTACTGACAAAACCCCTTCCAAAGAACAGACAAGACATACAGGTGGGTATACCTTCTGGCAAACGTCTAACCTTTGTACGCGTTTGAATCATCGAAAGGACCAATCTACATTAATACAAACCACTCAATGCTAGGAGTACTCCTCCACCAATGATCTTTGTTATTCAAAATAAGTAATAAATAGGTGTTTTTTACAACACAAAAATCTATACATGTATAGGATTGAGAACACCAATTGTCTAGTGACGTAAGAAGTCCTTTCTGAGTATATTATATTATTTGAATTTGTCCGTGAATACTTATTTATTTGACAATAATTATGCCCGGCAGGCCAAGGAGCACTACCGGCTAAACCAGTACCTGGTACAGGTAAATCTAAAAAAACATAGAAGATTGTGGTAGGACTAGATTACCTTGTATGGCAGTAGTCCCAGATTACTGGTAATTTGTACTGTACCAGGAATTTGGAACTTACCTTTACCAGGTACAGGTACCAGGTACATGTACCTGGTACCATAAGGTACCGGTACGGTACCTTGTACTGCAGCTGATCAGTATCATTAGTCGGTCCTATCTGGTCTAGACTCCCAGGTACAGTCAGTAGACAGCATGTGGGAATGAATGTGGTTTGCGGTAGTGTACCCGGTAATTGAGGACCCAGAGACTAACAGGTACAAGTACCGGTACGACAAACAATTATGCCACCCCTCTCAGCCCATCCTCAAACCTTCCGAAAATAATTTCTTAGATTCTGTCTGTACCTGTAAAGGTACAGTCGCTGCCGTAGAATCATCTCATACTCTGTGGATGGTATCTGAAGTTCTACCTGTAAGGATTACTCTCGTAGGAACCTTAGGACAACTGCTTTAACGTCGGAGCTTTTTTACCTTCAAGGACCTACCGGTAGGCCTACCGGTAGAGAGGACTCTCTAGTAGGACAAGGAGAAATACTGTCTGTATATTCGATCGGATTTTGGTGGCGGACACTACAAGAAAAAGCAAGGAGTGATGATATTCATACCTGCTACTGTATCATGATCATGATGTGATGTTGCTAGTTCATCTAATCGACTCCTCCAGCTTACCTACAACACACAACAATCAATCTTATAAAGAATATTCTATTGAACGTTCATACAGGACATTTAACATAATAGAGACCCTCCCCCAAAAGAGAGACAGGTCACAATTCCCCCCAAGATTTAGTACTTTCAAAAAGCAGTAAAATTTCTTTTATTCCTGTTATTCTTTATTATTTGGTCTGTGGTATATGGTATAGATGTCCGTTTGATACACAATATATGAAATAGAGCTTTACCTTGTAGCATTGACTGTTTGAAGTCCTACCTGGTACTCCCTAAAATTGCTAAAAAAATCATTACCAGGTGCCTTGAATCAAGATATAAATGAAGGAAATGGAGGTAGGATGTGAGATGCAGTAAAGTAGAGAATGCAAAGTCTCCGTATGCAGCATTGTTTCGATATGAACCAATTGTAAGAGCATTGAAGAACGCATAGCGTAACATTCATAGACATTATAGTTCTGTGACGAAAAGTAGCCTATTTTTAGTTTTTTGTTCATACGGAGACTACTGCACGAATGATGTGCGCCAGTGTGTGGCGTTGCGGGGGTTGCGTTGCTGGGTTTCTGTCCGAAGCATTTCACTCCTGATCGTTAGACGCCATCATTCGCTTCTGACAAACACCAGTCTCTGCGAGGGACTAGTTAGTGCACAACCTAACCATCTTGTTGACCGTAGTCAGCGATAGACGCTTATCGTTGTTACATCTGTACATGCATTGCACTAAATTATATCGATTCATTCTGATCTTGCCTAACTTGTTATTTCTAGTGGAAGGCATTGGTTCTAAAGATCTCGATAATATTGTACAGCAACCTCCACAACAATCGTCAACTTTGTCAGAAAACATGAAAAAATGTCGTTGTGTCCTTTGTGGGCAAATGATCATAGCCGAGACGCAAGAAGACTGTGTGAAACACATGGAACAATGCACAGCATTTCAAAGAGTTCATCCTGAAGATGGTGATTTAAATCCAAATGGGGTTTACCCGCCGCAGGAGCAAGGTAGTAGTAATGACGCTGCATCATCATCCACAATGACCCCACCTCAGGAGCAAGCGGTTCAAAATGATAATGATGCTACTAAAGATAAATATACCACGGAAACCAATGTAGAAGAGCTGTCCATTAAGGAAATGCGTCAATTAATCACAAAGTGTGGACTTTCCTACGCAGATTGCATTGAAAAAATCGATTTGCGAACAAGAGCTAAAGAAGCATTACGATTACTGAACGAAAAAACATAGTTTCATACTTTCTAATTGTTGCTGTGTGTGTGAGCCTTCCTTATTTTCAAACTTGATGGAAGCATGAATATTTTGACAATCTGGGAAAGAGCGACTCATGAGACTTATGAAAAGTAGTTCCAAACACAAGCTGCACGCGGCGCAAAAGTTGATACAAAACAACGTTCGGTGCCCATTTGTCCGTGTGCATGCTTACTTAGTTGGACCTATTGATTTCTATCCAACAAAAATTTGTTCCATAAAAATTTAAACAACGAAGATGGATCTTTTAAAAAAGGATCACAGAGGAAATTTGACAATTGTTATGACGAATGAAATACCCAGATCAAGTATGCAAACTCTCAACTCATACTTTAAAATAGCACAGTCAATGTTATTTTCCCATTCATGTTGTGAAGCAAACTTTGCGTAAAATACACTCGTTAACAACAACAACAACAACAACAACAACAACCGTGTTGAGTGTTACCGTGCTCTTATAGAATAGTCCATTTACAACTTTTAAGCAATCAATTGCATCTTCTCACTGTCTGGGCTTTTTCAGATCATCATCTGAAGTCTACGATGGATCAATTTTTGAGACGCGAGGATGAAACGAAAGTGAAAGGCTATCGAATTACGCTCATTGTCGAAGAAAACACGGAATCGCACAATTCATATACTGCCAATCATCAATAATCATCAAATCGCTCCATTTGTTCTATTTGTATTGGAAGGACATCAAATACACTCTGTCGAGAAAAATTATGAGCATCCCATGCACCAGAATCGGTGGCAATAACAGCGTATGCCATAGGTCTATCTCTTGAAGTATTCTTTCGTCCACGATGGACAACTCGATAATCAAAAATCAATAATGAACCCGCAGAACATCCAGGAGATTCTAAAGCATTCAGAAATTCTAGATCATCATCATTATCATCATCATGTTGGTCGAGTAAGTGAAGTGCACGAGAAAGAGCATTTGTATCATGATGCGATCCAGGCCAAAATTGTGTCCCATCTGAATCAGGTTCAACATCTACTAATGGGATAAATAATGTATATAGTTCACCCATTTTACCATCAACATGAAAATTTTGCATTTCAGCTCCAGGACGACTAACCACTGCACCAGACATGATGACACGAGAATGACTCGGGAAGTTTAAGCAATCACACGCTTTTGTTACTGCCTGATCAATTAACGATTGCCAATCAGAAATAGGTCCATCTTCTGTATCAGCTTCAAAGGAAATATCATACCGATATTGTTGGCGATGGCATATTTCTTGAAATACAAATGCAGTTTGCTCAACATCACAACCAGCATCCTCTGCCGCACTTAGCAGCATATCGAGACGTTTTTGTACAACATCACGTGCTGGTAATACTAAATTGTCATCTACTTTACACGGTAAATTGACAAACCCAAATTTCATTAAGTCGGATTGAGCTTGTTTTTCTGCCGCTGCTCTTGTCGTGGTTGATTTCAATTCACCACGATTTGGTGATACAGTCAGAGCACTGGTATGGTTACATGAAACCATCAAGAGACCCATCAAGAGATGAGGATAGCTCCGCCATTTTCTATTGTTCTTGTCATTTCTTTCAACGGCACAGAACTGAACATCTTTCTTTCTTTTCATATCTGGTTGCATGATGGTGCGATCTGATAGGACACGCAACTCGATGATGTTCTATCAACCAACCAAACAATCGGCGAGAGTGCCAACAGCATCGAACTGCAATCGATATCAAGAAGAAAAAAATGAGAACTTGAAAAATGGGCGGGAAATGCGCGCAGTTTTCCATAAAAAGTTTGAAAATTCGTGCGTTTGTCCCGCTCTCGGAGGAGGGACAGACACTAAGTGTGATATCAAGGCCTTGTTATGATATTGTATGATGATGTAGTTCGATAGACTAGTTATTTCGGTTTGAAGTTGTTGTTCTCAGAAGTCTAAATAATAATAATCTGATGACTACACTCTAGTCTACCTGTTAAGTTCCAAACTATAGGTTACTAGGTCCAAACTCTAGACTGACTAAAGTAGACCCTTACTCAAGGAGTACCAGGTAGCTACTTTAGGACTAGAGCATAATGTCACTCCTTGGAAAGAAAAGAATCATTGCATAACTAAAATTATGTGTATGCTTAAAAGTAGCTGTTACAGGAAGGATTAATACTAGTCTAGAGAGAGGGGAATAGCTTGAGTAATAGAGGGAAGGGAATCTTGTTTACCAGATTCTGGGAAGGAATATTATTTTTTCTAGGAAAAAAAAACCGTTGATTGAAAAATTGTGTGATAAAAACATGGCATGTATTTCATTCGTTCAATTCAAAAAGAATAGAAAAGGTGTGTCAAAAAAAAAGCTTAGGTATTTCCCCCCTTAGCTTCCATATTACCGCCATCTTCCGAATGCTTACTGCCAGCAGCAGGTTCATCTATGCCTCCTCCACCAAGACTTGAATTGCTTCCCTGACTACGAGTACTCACATTCATATTGCCACTATTCTGACCACTACCTCCATGACTACTAGTACTTGAACTCATACTGGAACGTTTCTGTGGTTGCCAGGGAGCTTGCTGTTGTTGTTGCTGTTGTTGTGGTGAATAAGAACCTGTGCCTCCAGCAGGGGCTGCATAACCACCCACTTGTGGTGGCGGCATCATCATCATGGGTGGTGGTGGTGGTTGATGGACTACACCTGTCATTGGATATTGTTGTTGTTGTTGATGATACAAAGGATTTGCACCATGTCCGTAATAACCAGTAGGCGGTGGACCTGGTCCACCAGCAGGATTTGGGTACCCATACGGTATACCAGCTGCTCCATATTGCGCTCCTGTTGCCATGACAGGCATATATCCTGCCATGGCTGCCGCGGCAGCAGCAGCTGCAGCAGGATTAGGAAATCCTGGCTGCTGTTGAGGTGGTGCCCAACCCATCGCTATGGCTGTTTGTATGGCTGCTGCAGTCTGTTGCGCATGAGCTTGTGCCTGCTGTTGGGGTGTAGGATGTGACCTGCGACGAAAGTCAGGATCGTATTGTTCTGCCTGACGATTTCTCCATGTCACCTTGCTGGCTCCTCCAATGGAAGCTGCTGCTGCTGCTGCTGCACGACTTGCATTAGTATTATTAGTATGACCACTGGAAGTATCACTGTTGTTGTTGTTGGCTTCCTTCGAGCCATCATCACTGTTTGCTGGAACATCATCATTTGAAGATTCAGGTCCCGTTGTCTTTATTCTTTCGTCAGTGGGTCTATCAGTTGTATTTTCATCTAATTTTGTATTTTTATCATTGTTGTCACTACCGGCAGTAGTAGTAGTAGTAGTCCCAGAGTCGGCTTTCTCTTTATCATCAGTGTCGTTCTTGTTTGTATCAGTAGGGTCATGTAATGGATCATCTATATTTGTACTAGTATTTCCAGGTGTGGTGGCCTCCTCTTCTGGTATCAAGGTGACGAGATCAATTGGACCAACACAAGATGAAAAAGGGTTTGGTTTTTGTGATGCCGCAGGTGAAGACGACGTGGATGTTATTGTGGGGAAGGATGCATTCGCATTTCCAGTTATTGTACCAGAGGCATCTGTTGATACACTTGCACCTGACGAGTGTACTTCACCCAATGATTCATTAAATATACGCGCTCTAGCTTCGGCGTACATCTTTTCCCGATCCGAGAGGGAATGGCCTGACCAATTCTTATTCATTTTGATTTTGTTGGATGAATGATTTCGTTGTAAATTCGATTGTGACCCATGGTTCCCCAACGACCCCGATGACCCAAAGCTACCAAAGCTACTAGAGGAACGTTTCATAATTGTCATTTTTTTCTTTGGTTGGGAGGGTCGTGTAAGCATGGGTGCATTGGTACTACTTCCACTAGTGCTAGCAGCACCTGATGATATCATACTTGCACTTAGCGATTGTGTCAATGCTGTCATGCTCCGTGATCCACGATCATTCGGCCCTAGTCGTCCAGCGGAAGACATACTGGACATGCGATGTCGTGTCGTTCGACTTGTGGGATGAGGTGTGTGGTTTTCTTGGGTGTTTTGTATATCCACCAGTAATTTTGTGGGAATGATGGATACATCCTTGACCTTGATGAGTCGTATGAGACCTGCACCGAATGGTTGAGGCGCCAATGTACCACCGACATCAATGGTTAATGAATTTTCACGATTAATATGGAACCGATCTGCCAATCGATGAAGACACAGCCGTTGAAATGATGTTTGTTTCCCCGGCAGTGGTTGTTGTTTGATTCGTTTCCCTTGTGGTGTTTCAATGACTACAATCGAATTGCATGGACCACCCACTTCCATACTATCCATGGTAGTATCCTTCATAAAGTCTACCAGTGCTTGTTCCAAACGCAGCAATCCAAAACGTTCACGGGGATCACTCAAGGCGGACAAGAGAGCGGAGTCAATTTCATCTTGATCGACTGGTGACTGTGCTGTCGTAGGATTAGTACTAGATTCTACGGGGGAATTTTTGGTACTTGGAGAGGAAACCATGGGAAAACTTGCATTTGATGCAGGACTTGTATTTGCATTTGTTCGTCCCAAATTGTTCCTACTTCCGCTTCCGCCTCCGGTACCAAGAGATCCAACATTATCCACCGAGGACGAAAGACGACCTCGCGGTGCATTCGCGGAGGGTGCCACTATGGTGGTTCGCTCTGCCGGTCGCTGTTGTGCTGCTGTCCTGCTCGTTGTTTCCGAACGACGAGCAGGCTTTCTCAAGGCCGCATTATTGTTATCTTCATTATTATCGTCGTCGTCGTCCTTTGCCGTCAGTTGTGGAGATTGTGCATTATTGAAATTTCGACATGGCGATGTTTCTTCTTGCTGTTGAAGATCTGGTGCTTGGGAATTGTTTTCGTCCGTACGACTATTTACCGCCATGGTTGCTCCTGCTGCTCTTGTCGGTGGTGTTCCTTGCTGTTGTGACATGCCTCTGGATCGGAGCCCTTGAACTCACTAAATACAACTAAGCCCCCCTCACAGGACTTTCGAAAGCGCATATACCCCGGAAAGTGTTGAACAGGTACTCAGAGCCACTACTCTTTGGTTTTTGTTAGGTTTATCCTCTCGTCTCTCATATACAAGAAGTAGTACACGATGAGCTCTATGCCTTTTGCTGAATCAACTACGAGTATAAGGTAAGCAGTGTTTTGCGGTGCTTCGGTTCTGTGCTGTGCTCTCGGCTCTCTCTCGCTCCTTGAATCTCGTATCCTAGACTTCCGGTACTCTGGGACTAGAGTCCCCTCTCTGGAGGCCCTTTAGGTCATACTCTTTCTCTCTTTCACGATAGTCCTACTAGAGGTCCTACTGTAAGTATCCCCTTTAGAGTATTCTATAAAAGTAGTGCATTTATATAAGTACACCCTTTATACTAGAATCCCTCTACCTAGGACTACTCCAGGACAATTCTCTCTGTCTTCTACTACACTTGCTACATATAAAGAGTCGTTTTACCAAAAAAGGATCTTTTACAACATCCGACCCTTCCCTGACCCCATCCCCTGTCCCAGCCATGGCTGGGACAGTACTTGGGTACGTGAATATTTAATTTTATGAATTCCGTTGACATGTTCTGGTTCTGCGATACACTGTACTTGATACGATAGAGCCCCTGTAGATTGTACAGTAAAAACCTACCAGGTAAAACTCTAGAACTAAAAAGTAAAAGTACTATCTATGTACTTTGAGCTCTGGAACACTTCGGTTTACTCTGTAAATTAAAAACCGTATTTTCAGTAAAGTACCTTTCATGAGTAAGGGATACAACTTCAGCACCATAGAGATACAGGGTTTTCGGATAGTTCAAAAACT
>WKLE02003040.1:1627-18018 GCA_014885115.2 Asterionellopsis glacialis
ACAGGTTGCCCTTGGAAATAAGCAATGGGACTATTTTTGCAAGCTTGATGTTGCTTATAGTCAGCCAACCCTTCAATCTTGGTGACAAGCAACATCACTTAACAATGATGTCATATAAATGTTATGTTTAACCATCAAGATTAAATAATTTTTCTACTTTGATTATGTTGAAATTTGTAATTTTTTGATAGATAACCATCATAATTATGTCATAAAATAAGCAACAGCACATTATCCCAAGCTTGATGTTGCTTACAAGGGTCCAAAATTTCAAGCTCGACCTAAGCAATGGAGCTTTGCTTATTTACAAGGGCAACCTGTACATGGTATAATCTTGGGCTGATTACCTCTGTTTTACAGAATGTCCCAGCAAATGAATATTGTGCATATGTGTCAGATTTGATACTCCTAGTTTGTGCACTGTGCATATGAAATGATTATTTTTATGAAATTGCTACAATTAACTTTATTTCTATTTGATTGCATGGACCAAATATCTAAGGACAATGACCAATAAATTATAAAACTAGCAATAGTAGTACAGAAAGAGCAATGACAAGGACTTAAACAGGAATATTTAGAACAGGCAGGACAGGGACCAGGGACAGGGACAAGAACAAGAACCAGAGTAAGAGCAAAGTAAAAAAAAAGTGGTCATCTTAATATGAACCAGATTTTTTTGTGCACGGAAGAAGATACCAATAGTCTACATATAGGACAGAGAGCCATTCTTTGAACTGGAGGCTAACATACACTTTTTCACCTAGCGAAGTTGCAGGGCAAGGCAAACCTTTCCTCTAAAGGCTGACTTCTGTCCTTCAGAGGGGTGAAGGAAGTGGAAGGACGATATAGACACTCTTCGAAAATAGTGCGAAGGCCAACATACCAAATTAAGATTTCTAAGAATATATATATTTGAAATTTAGTGAAGTAAGAGCTCAAACAGGTACTCGAGTAGCACCAGAACTATCTTTACGTGTGATATATTGGACAAATAATATATAAAATGAAGTAATCAACATTTTCCTTTCGTATGCACTTGCTCTGTGTTGTCGCTCATGTATTCGTTTCAAGACTCATTGTTTTACTTTCATGCCTACTCTATGAAGTCTTTCACCCAATCTTCAATACTCAAATCAAGTCTCCGTATGTCTAAGCTCATGGACAAGACAGGTTCGGATCTTTCGTCACATGGACAAGAACAAGAGCATGGTGAGTCTCCATCTACATCCACCGGGCCTTGTGATGAGGTGCTTTCTGCTGTAACAACGTCAGTACTTCCACCTTTGTCACCAATGTCGGCTCTATCGGTATCTCCTGTGCGTGGAACGGCAATACCATTTGCTTTAAAATACGTATAGAGTTTACTCTGTAAAATTGTATCATGTAATTCTCGGTTGTTGTGATGCTCTTGAACGGATTCATCCAAGTTGATGAGGTTCCTTCGGTGGCGTTTCTTTTTTCCTTCCCTAGATTCACCCTTGCTTGGTACAACGTCGTTTGATCCCATATGGTCATCAGCTGGAGGCGGAGGGGGTGATACCATTTTCTTCTTGCCGCTTTTGTTTTCACCAGGGGAATTAGATTCCGCAGCTTTTTTACCCATAGCAGGTGGTGGTGGTGGTGGATTTGGAGGAGGGTTTCCTCCTGTCTTCTTTCCACCAGATGCTTCCTTGCCACCATCTGATGCCTTCTTACCACCACCCGATGCTTTTTTACCATCGCCCGATGCCTTTTTACCACTGCCCGATGCTTTTTTACCACCGTCCGATGCCTTCTTACCACCGTCCGATGCCTTCTTACCGCCGTCTGATGCCTTCTTACCACCGCCCGATGCCTTCTTACCTCCAGAAGACGCCTTTTTACCAGCTGATGCGTCTCCCTTGGAAGCTGGAGCAGAAGCTGGAGCAGGAGCAGGAGCAGGAGCAGGCATGGTTCTTGTAAAACATCTGGCGTTACATACACTGTCACAATCGCAACTATCACCAGAGGCACCGGTATACCCTGCTCCACCCTCTTGTTCAATACTCGATCTTGTGACGACATCAGTTTCCTGACTGGCTTGATAATTCGAAAGTCTACGAATTCTTCTTTCCTTTCGTACTCGAGGATGAGTTTCAACATCATCAGATGAGTAAACAAGGCCCATGCATAGCAGAAGATTGACAGCTACCTTCATTGTTCAATCAATTTTTCAATCAATGTTTCAATTAATGTATCAAGCGGTGACACCAATATTAATCTTGTTTGTATTGGCATAAACGTACGATTCGTCTCTCTTTCGGATTTGTTCGGTTTTTTCAACAAAATGCCTGGCATTAGTTTTAATGATGTATAAGCTGAGTTCGGGAAAATCGCAGAAAAGCGAGTCTAAGTTTTTAGAATTCTTTAGAACGCGCTTTGGCGACACAGTGATGGAAGGGGTATCCTTTCCCCGCCCAAGTGAACTTTCCCACTTCCTCGAGGATGTAGATAATCATACCTACTGCCCTGGATGTAATTTACTTATGAAGTCAGACGCAAAGGGTATCTTGTCAATTAAATAAATCCATTACAAAAAGTAGAAAACAAGAGTCAGATCTTAATATGCGAAAGTGACTTCACCCATTCTTGTGAAGTAGGCTAAGTAAAGCTTCATTAACGTTGTAATCTATGTTCAAACAAACGGGACCTTCCATTGGGCGTTCCATATTATCGGAATATCATCCTTAATTAATCAAAATGAATACCATCAAATCAAAGGGTCTCAATCGTGTACCCAGGTAATTGAAGTCCCGGATTTGACAACTGTCTGGGACTTGTTAAGTATGATGTCATATGTGTGACCCACATATTCTTTGGTGACTCCGTATTGTTTTTGGAACTAGGTTCCTTGGACTCCTTTTGAATGGCGCGTACCGTTAGTTGATCGTGTACGCCAGTATCATATTTTACCCCGTACCGCTTTTTCACCATAGTTTATCGATACTGGATTGGAATCGTGCTTCTCGTTAACAACCAATATCTGAGCAAAATACAAAAAGGCATATCCGATAAACCTCGAATGTTCTCGATCTTGCACTTTCATTCTTCTGATAAAAGTATATAGTTTTTAGAGTTCGCTTTCGTATCAAAGAACACATGTTGAACTTTTAGTTCGTTTTCCAGGTTTTTATAGACCTAGAAAGTTGTATTCAAGATATCATAAAGCGTCTGCGATCGGAAGTTCCAATAGGTTTCACGAACACACACAGAGAGACACACACCTTTTTTATTTTTTTTTTAAAACCAACAAATTTCTCAAAAGGAGAAAACCAAAACGAAACAAGAATTATCAATCACAAAAAAGTGCAGCCATCGAGTGCAGCTAGCAATAAGGCAAGCAAATTGTACAACAAACTAGGTCTAACTCACAAACTGTTAAATATTATATTGTATTTATGTTAAAATTGTCAAACCAAATTTCATGTTTCTTTTCTCCCCATGTAATAATCACAAAAGGATACCCAGCTATAATCCACAACAAAAAGAGAGAAAAAAGGGGAGTAGTTACATACTTTTGAAGAATTGTTGAACACAAGCTAATAACTCACATCATCTTGTTCGGAAGGGACATCCAAATTGAAAGGCATTATAATTTTAGTTTATGATTGTTAATCCCAAGCTTTATGTTTTAATTTTTCTATCAAAAAAAATATGAAATGAACACTGTATTCTGTTCTCATCCATTTATTCCACATCATTGGGTACATCCAGTTACTTACAATAGTTTTTTTACAAACTTCTGCATGTGCTCCAATACTTCTATGAGTAAGTTTGATTACTTTGGGAAAGTTTCTGGGAATATAAACCACAACAAAAATACATTTGATTGGGAAAAAGGTACAATGCACACAAGCGCATTTTCAATTTTCAGATTTTCTCTCTAATGCTTGAGTTCTGTCTTGATATTACTAGGGATAGAGATATACTTTCTCACAATTTCCGTCGACTGCCAATCTGATACAAACTGGTAAAACAAGCAACTGTTTCAAGATAGTTTGGAGATTTCCTTCCAAGCTCAATTCACAGCATGTGTCTCTACATGGAGATCATACGTAAAATATTTTACTTCCAAGATCCAAAAAAAGTTGAGCAGAAGTATATAGACAAATAATGTATTCTTCTGGGAAATGTCTGATTTACATTATAGCAAGGAAGACATGAAACTATTTTCTATCTTGACTTTTACTAAAACTACCAGTGAATGAATTACCATATCAAAACAAGTGGCAATGCCTAAACTAGACTCAAAAATCCTGTCACCATGTTAGATATCTTTGCACCCAAAGTGGTAGCTGGAGCTGGAGCTGGAGTTGTAGAGTTGTAGCAGGAGATGTAACTGGAGTCATAGTAAGAGACAGAGCTGGAGTTGTCACATTATTGTCATCAGGTACTGCATTTTTGTCAAACACCATGGTAGATACAGCCCCTGGCCAATTAAGTTAGGAAAAATTAGCTGAGGAGATTATGCTGTTTTGGAATCCAAGTTTAAATCAGCACCAGCAATGGCAGATACACCTATTACCCATTCAGTGCAGTCAGCCATCAGATCATATTAAAAATAGTGCCACTGACATTAGGTGGATGCAACCATATCAAAATATACAACTTATTGTCATAGTAGATAATGCCATCTCCAAAGGTTTGAGGGTTGCTTGTCATGGCACCAATCATCTGATCTGAGACCAGGGTTCAGTAGTACCAATTTCTTCACTGGAAGGAACCAACTTGGTTACACCCAGGACATTATAATGAATCACATAAATATCTTTATTGTCTATCATGATACATCCATTAGGAGAGAATCCTTCCTGTTGGCTAAGTAAATTTGATATACTACTACTGCCTTGGTTGTCAAAGAGGAGGGTTTGGGCAATACTGTTGCTGATGGGATCAGTGACAGTTAGTTTGGTTTTGTTGCTCAGTTGCAGTTTCCAGCATGCCGGAATCCGGCTGGATCCTTAAACTCCCAATTCCATTCTGGTACTACACAGGAATATACTACATTCCAGAATAGTAGCCAGAACAGAATCACTCAAATCAGCTGGAATCAGCTGGAATTCTGGTAACCCAAACCCTTAGGATTGTATAACATTAACCCTTGGGATGGAGAGGATACTGTACAATAGGACAGGAAAATCAACCACAATGGCATTTTTGGGTGTGTGATCATCTAACAAAAAGTATGTTAATTGAAATAACAATCAAGTGTCATTAAAATAACAAATTTATGAACTTGGTGATAACCTTGAAATCTGCAAGAGAAGGTTTATTGTTGAGTAATTTTCACTTTTGTATTCAAGGTTGGATACAATGACATTTATTTTATTTGATTTCTTAATGCAATTGAATCAACAATATGATGTATTTTTAGAAGGAGCACTGAATGGTTTTGGTTTCATGTTTTGAAGAAAGGTTGATTGTCATATTCTTGCAAAAATTGGTCACAATGGCAATCTGCCATGGTGATTTCACACATAAAAAATCAAAGTTTGGTGTGAAAGTCATGATAACATCATGCACTACTGTTTAACAGTGATTCACCTTCTGGTGTGGAATCTGGACTATAAAGCAGGAAATGGTAAAAAAAAAGAGTGGAATTCTGAATTCTGGCTGGAATTCTGCCAGAAACTGCAACTAAGTTTTGTTGGCATACAAACATAAGCCATTTGGTTCCACTATCAATTCCATCAGATTGTAGATATTTTGAACTAGTAGTCCATTGTCTTGAATGACAAACTTTGTGATGGCTCCATCATGGGTGGCTTACAGGTTGGTGGAGGCACTGTTGATGGCTAGTCAGAAGTGAATAATGCCCAAGGTACTTGGAAAACTAAAGTCAGCCATTGGCATAGTACCATCTAAAGCATACTTCAAAATGGCAGCATTTGGTGCCATCTGGCCAATGTAAATGTCCAAATCTGATGTGACAGCACTCTTGGGATGTCCCAGAGTTTGAAAACTCACAGCAGCGCTGTTGTTGTCATTGTTCCATACTTAGCAACAACAATGGCCAATCAAAGAAGTTTTGCTAGAGTCATGCAAACCATTTTAAAAGTGTGGGTTATTGTTTTGCAATACTGTACAAAGAGATGAAAAAGATGTTGCAGCAACACGCATTTTCTGAGTCTCTGGCAACTAGTTAGTAAACTGGCAACACCATCCGTTGAAACAATTCTTAGATGCCATGATCTGTTCTCCTTACTATCAGTAATCAGTAGCCATAATATCTACTCCACAAAAAACCCCTCTAGCGCCATATCTACGTTACAGTATTCCATGCAAAATGATTACGGCTGACAGACGGTAGCAGCCTTTTGGCTTTGTCCTCGTCAAATCTCGGCTAGTCTATCGTTTCCTCGTTCTTTCGATTTTTAGAGATACAGGTAGACTTATTCGTGATGTCCGTCGACCGTCGACAGATATGACAGAACGACCGACTGACTGATTGCAAGCAAGATTCCGAAAAGATCCGGCTCGATCGACTGACAGACACTTAATAATATCTTAGACCCAGAGCTCAGAACCCATTTGAAATTTCAAGATAGTTCGCCTTGTTTCTTTCTCGATCCTCTTCTTCCCGCCACTCGACTCGTTTTTTTTATATTTTTTTAACTTTCCACCATCTGCTTTTTGAGTTTCTTTGTGTGTATCGACTGCGAACCGCACACACTCGACGCAAGAGACAAAAACCGAATCCTGTCGAAAGATTACAAAATCTACAGTACAGCTCGTACAGTACCACCACATTGCCTTGCCTTGATTTGTGTCGTCGGCACTTTTTTTTTTTTCAAAAAGTGTTTCCATATTGCAAAGCAAAAAGACTACAATATATTTTGTTGTCCGAGTTCAATCATTCATCAAGTATCATTCAGTCCTACAAATAATAGCTTAAAATCATGTTTGGTGGTGCTGGTCGTAAGAATAACAAAAAAGAGGAAAGTCTTTCTTCTGTCATGACGCCTGAAAATTCTCCCACTTCCGGAGGTGGTGCACGTGGTGGTGGATCAAGTGTGACAGGATTTGATCCAGAAGGATTAGAACGTGCTGCCAAGGCGGCACGTGATTTAGACAATAGTCGTAATGCCACAGCTGCCATTGATTTAATTAAAACACAAGAAGCCACGAAACAACATGAGGCAGCTGCGAAACGTGCCGAAATGGATGCCTATACACAACAAGTTCGTGCTCAAAATATTGAAAAAGAAGGCGAAGAAGCACGTAAAACATTAGAAGCACAAACACAACATGAACGACACCGTACAGAATATCAAGATGAATTGGAACGTAAACGACAAGTGGACATGTTGCAAGCACAAAAGTATATGCAAGAGTAAGTTTTATGTTTATGATGTGTTGTTGCTCTTGTTGTTTGTGATTTTTCAAGCAAAATAATCTCACTTTTTTTCTTTCTAAAATCCTTTCCCAAAACAACAAAAATCACAGAGAACAACTTAAAAAACAAGAAGAAATGGTGGCACGTCAAGAGGCTATGCGTCGCAAGACAGCCGAACATGAAGCTGAATTACGTACAAAGACTGAATTAGCCAAGGCTGCCGCTGAAGCAGATGGACGGATTCGTCAAGAACGTGAAAATCATGATTTGATTTTAGAAAAGGTACGCTTGGAGGCTATTGAAAAACGTGATACAGTCCTCAAAGCCATTGAAGATGGTGGTAAAATGATTGGTGAAGGTTTGAGTAGTTATTTGGATGATACTACGAAATTACGAAATACAGCCCTGACAGTGGCAGGTGTGGCTGCTGGAATTTATACCGCCAAAACATCCATTGGAATTGCAGGACGGTTCGTCGAAGCACGATTGGGCAAACCTAGTTTAGTACGTGATACATCACGCATGACGGTATCACAACTTGTCAAATCACCCATCCAATCTATGAAACGTATCACTGGATTAGGTTTACGTGAACAGGATGCACTCAAGGGTATTGTTTTGGAAAGTGGATTAGAAGATCAATTGCAAAAGGTGGCCGTATCGACTGCCAATACCAAAAAGAATAAAGCACCCTTTCGTCATTTGTTGTTACATGGTCCCCCCGGAACTGGTAAAACCATGTTTGCACGTGGCTTGGCCCAACACTCTGGATTAGAATATGCTATTTTAACAGGTGGTGATATTGCACCCTTGGGACGTGATGCTGTCACAGAATTACATAAATTATTTGATTGGGCCAAGACATCGCGTAAAGGATTACTACTTTTTGTGGATGAGGCCGATGCATTCTTACAAAGTCGTGAAACAAATAAAATATCTGAAGATCAAAGGAATGCACTCAATGCCTTTTTGTACCGTACAGGGTAAGTCGATTATTCTCTAGTCAGGTGGCGGGTCGTGGAAGTGTTTTTGGGATGAATCATTGCTTTTTTTTGGTTGCCTTGTACACTTACATATTTTGCGTTCTGTCCTTTTTAACATCAAACAGTACCGAGAGTGATCAATTTATGATGGTATATGCAAGTAATCAACCTGCACAATTTGATGAAGCCATTATGGATCGTATTGATGAAATGGTTGAATTTGATTTACCTGGTGAAGATGAAAGACGTCGAATGATTGCCATGTATATTGAAAAATATTTATTAAATCCACCAAGTCGTTGGGCGAAAAAGGTTACCACAGTTGATATTGGGGATGATGAAATTGAAAAGGTGGTACAAGAAACAGAAGGATTTTCAGGACGTTCTATATCTAAATTAGCTATTGCATGGCAAGCAGCTGCCTACGGTACAGAAGGTGCTGTATTAGATCAAGAAACATTCTTCAAAACAGTACAACTTCATAAAAAATCAATGACACAAAAGGATAGTTGGTTAGAACATGCACAAGCAAGAGCAAAAATGCTTACAGCTGATCGCTAAATCAAAAAAGAAAAATTAACTACTTTTTACTTCTTGGATGAGATGGTAATGTGAAGAATTTCCTGGAATCTTTGTATCTCTTTTTCAATGAGGTTTAAATTGAAATTAACTTAAAAGACATATTAAAGTAATTGCGTGTTGAACATGTATGTGTGCTGAATTCATATTCATCAAAGTGTACACCTACAAAAATATGTAGATACATAATAGTCCATTGTGTGACTTTAGCCTTGCTGGTTCTTCTTATTGATTCTTCATTTTCAAGACGTGAACCTTAGAATCCATGTGACTGGCTGTTCATGTGTGTGTATTTGTTCACCCACCCGAATAATGTGCTTTCGAAAGGCAGATACGACTAGAGAAGAATCCATGGCTGCTGATACGAAAAACAAACTCTGACCTCATCGTTCAATGCTTTCATGTTCCCAGAGACGATGCAAGTTTCTAATGAAAAGATTGAAAACTCGGTAAAAGTTAGTCATTTGAATATGTTGTAATGGCTGCTAAACTTTAAAATAATGGATATTGTATGTTTCTGTGTGTTTGTGCGTTTATATGTAGTGTGGTTGCTGGTTTTTACATATTCATTCCAGTATTTCTCCATCTTCTTCTTCATCAGGTTCATCCTCATCGTCTCCGTCATTATCATCATCATTCGGAGGAGGAATCTCATTTGATTCTTTCATACCAACAGTAGCAGTAGGTGGTGCATGTTCTCCTTTTCCACTACCATTGAAACTGCGATCCTCAGCCTCATTCACCCCCCCCTCTTCAGCATCCTTATCATTATCATAATCATCTTCATGTACTTGTTGCCCCATTCCATCGTTTTCATAATTCTTAGCCATTTTATTATTTTTATTTTTTCCCCAAGGGTTCCTGCGCCTATCCACCTCCATCTCCATCCTTTCCATCTCATACCTATGCATCTCCATCTCCATCATTGGGTCCCCTACGTCACCATAATCCTCACTTGCCCAACGTCGACGTTCTTTTACAGCTTGTTTGTAAAGTGCTTCAGCAGCTGCACGAGCTTCTTTGGTCTCTAAAAGAGTATTATGCCTATTGCATCAACAAAGCAAGCAAACACGTTGATAAGTGAATGAGTCAAAAGATACACAATGGTTGACAGCATGCTGACTTCACAGACAACAGCACACAAAGCAAAGCACTCAAGAAAGCAAGCAATCATGTTTTTGGATTGTTTTTTTTTAAACAATGGTAACTCACAGAATAGAAATGATCTCACCTGTTCAAGACGGCTTCTGTTTCGCTACGCATAACAGTCATAAGTGCGCACATTTCATCACTTCGTTTACGACTTTCAATAATTTGTTTTTGTAAATTCTTATTGGTATTACGTTCTTTATCCAGTTCATCGGATAAATATTGAACATCTTCCTGGAGACGTAACATTGTATCATGTTCACTACTCATTCGGTTGTATGTTTCTGGTAAGTTAGCTTCTAACCAAACCATAGTAGATTGGTTACTACCAAATAAACCACCAACACCTGAAATCAAAATTAAAAGGAGGAGAGAAACAAAAATTTGTAAACGATTGTGAGATGACAATGTGATGATGAGCATCTCACCATAGACGGTTCAACCGATTCAACGTAATGTTGATAAGAAGCAGAATATTCCATTAAAGACATACCATATGCAGCAGCTTTATCTGGGACAGCACTCAAATGAGATAAGTATATGGGAATTCCGTAGGGTGTACGTGGCATAATTTGAGATTCCCAAATTACTACATCCTCGTCATTACCAGAGGTAATTACTACATCCTTAGCACTGTTGCTGTCCGAGTCTAAATCCTTCTTACTTGTGGAATCATCATCACTTGTTGCACTTGCATTGCCACTACTGACACTGCGTCGTTGTTTCTTTTTGCTGGTACTATTATTGTCACTATCTTTGTCTTTGGAATTGGATGATTTCGAAGCCTTTTTCTTTCCGTTGCTGGAAGATGATGGCGGTGCACTAATGGCAGAATCAGGTAACAAATCTTGTGGAAGTGAAATGTTAAAACATTCCCTTTCAGCATTGGCAAGTTGTTCTTCAATTTCATTCCATACGTCTAGAACGTCATCAAATTCTGGTTCCACTGCTTCTTCTGTCGATGGTTCATCCACAGCGTCAGCCGTAGTTGTGGACGGCCCATCAATATCCATGGCATCGTCACTAGATTTCAATCGTACGACAGTAGCAGCAGCATCATTGTCCGCTGCCATGCTTGCCTCTGCCGCAGAATCTTTGCCTGCTGCTGTCTTGGAGGATGGATCTTGTTTTTTCGTAGAGGTGGATACAACTTCTTGTTGCTTGGCTTCTTCAACATCAAGGTCCAATAGCATAGCTCTTCGTTTCAAACATGCCAAGATGTCCTTCGCAGCAGCACATCGTACACGTCGTAAGGCCAAAGCCTTACCTCGTTTCAAAATTAATTCTTGTAATAGTTTAAGTTGTCCATCTACAGCCTGTCGAGTACGCTTCAATCGTTGACTTTCATTGACAAAGTGTGCACGGAGTGACATGTATTCAGCTTCCAATACTTCACGTTGTGCCTCCGATGCTGCAATTTTCTTACGTAAATTGGCAACACGTTTTTCTTCTTCAGGATCAATGCGTACAGGCATAGCAAATTGAGCTGCTGTATGATGAGGGCCACGAGATGCACCTGCACCCTGCCGACCACGGGATGGAGTCCCATCATTGTAGCTAAGGCCTGGTGTTTGTCCTGGAGAATGTGGACCACCACCATTGACACCATCGGCACCACCAGTCGCATTGGTCCCACCACCAATTGCCGTTAATCCAGGTGCAGAGACAGGACCGAAATGTCCTGATTGGACCAATGGCCGATTATGAAAGATAAAGAATTGTTGTGAATAGGCAGTACAAGCATTGGCATAGGCTTCCATATGCCTTAGATCCTTTTCCGTATCTTCTGGATTTAAAATAGTCAAATGTTGAGAGATTCGTGCACCCACCATACGTGATGACATCCCTCTTGCCAATACCGTAGGATCTAATTCACGTCTTTGTTTCTTGCTAATCCCCTTGACATCATTGTGATGGTGATGACTGGAGGACGAATTTGTAGTCATGGGAGGTGGTGATACAGTGTTACCCCGACGTCCACCCATGCGGCGTTTCTTATTCAAAACACTATCGGAACCACTGTGCTGATCACGGTCAACCCGTTCGCGATCCTTGTTACGGACTTTATTGGATCGAGGCAAATCACGGGCACTACCGCCACCACTACCACTACCACTACCTCCGCTTCCACTGGAATGTGTGGAACCGGCGGATCCACCACGTCTTTTCGATGATAAACCCATGTTATCCCCCCACCCAAAAAATTCGACAGCGAAACGAATGTACTGTAGAGATCTCTCTCTCTATCTAAAGATCGGCTTTGGGGTTTCAAGAGTTGTCGACAACAAACACACCTGTGATGCTGTGGACTGGACGGGATTGGGGTCCTGTACCCTCCTTGTCACTACTTCAAGGGAATGCTGGACGCAACTGGAATCCTCTTCCTGTTCTTGTCTTGAAATGAGACGCGATTGGAACTGTCAGCAATGCAAACAAAGCACCACTGACATTATAAAAAAACTGCCTTCCACTTTAGGCGCAGGCATAGCGCGGGCGAGCTTGTTCAGTTCAACACACAATCGATCGTTTTCAGTTCAGAACATCTCTTTCAGGTGTTTTTCATCCTTGACACATTCTACAGGTTTTTTGGGTTTGGACCTACTCCGTCGTTGGTTCGGTACGGCTCTCATAAAAACCACACAAATAATCGAATCTCAATTTAAATATTATGTACGTCAGACAAATTCAATACAGGGAACTTAAAGTCGCTTCCATTATAAATAGTCCATTATACATCAATTTTACATAAGTAAAGGACTCTTCTTCCAAAGTCCCGAATAGAAAGTCTTATGTGCAATCATATCTACATAGGAATTCATATTGCACCATGTAGAATTTTGGAATGGAGAAACGAAGTTGAAGTACATTTTCCTTATCGTTTTATTACATCGAAATACATGTTGTATTCTGTTCTCTCTCTATAGGAGTGAATTATTGGAATAGGTTATGATTCAAGAAGAAAATGGTGGGTCCTCGTCGGGCCGCGTGAAGCTGAGCAGACACGCCCACGTAAAAAACAAAGCTCAACACTACCAAGAAGCAAAGCGCACACCTGGCGGGCCGGCCCTCGTAGCCTTTGTCGTGGTTTGGTGTGGACCTTGGTTTTCTCGTCTGTATCCCTCCTCATCCATCGCTTGGACTCCCTTGTCTGGAGACTTTTTGCCACCAAGAGACTTGCTTGGTATTGTTATCTTTTGTGCTTGTTGCGCTTGTACCCAGAGTCACGTTTGTTTCTAGGAATAAACAAAGATAAACAACAATCTCTAGACTAGTAAAAAGGTAACTGGCATAGAAAGCTGTTGTCCATAAGTGCAAGGAACAAAAGGAAATTGGAAAGAAAGAAAGAACGACACACAACAACAAGAACAAAAGCAACTAGTTCATACTTACTACAACCATGTCATTCTATCACAAGCCAGAATTGGCATTGCGTCGTGCTGTTGAATTAGAGAGTATTAATCAATCTGATGCAGCATTGGCATTATTACACGAGGTTTTATCCTCCCGTCGTCATCGTACATGGTCACCCACGTACGAACAAATTATGATTACGTATTTGAACTTGTGTTTGAAGTTACATAAATCACGTGAAGCCAAGGATGGATTACATCAATATCGTAATTTAAGTCAAAGTCAAGCACCGGGAAGTTTAGAAAAGGTGATCCGTTATTTGATGGAACAAGCTGAAACCAAATGTACTGCAGCCAAGGCATCTGCAGATGCTGTACCTGAAACGATCGATACAATGTCTTCGTCTGCCGCGGGTGCTGATGATGAGGATAATTTTGGTGGTGCATCACCTCAAGCTATTTTGTTAAGTACCATGTCCACAGATCCTGCCAAAACACAGCGTGATTCCACTCTCTTGTTACCATCGATCCGATTCTTGTGGGAAACCTACCGTGCAGTACTTGATATTTTAAAGTCCAATTCCAAGTTGGAACATGTATACCATGCGGCTGCCATGGGTGCATTACGTTTTTGCCGTGTTTACAAACGTCGTACCGAATTCCGACGTTTGTGTGACATGCTCCGTATGCATTTGGGTAATTTGCAAAAGTATGGACAATCCAATACTGCTGAAGATACAGCAGGTGGAAAACCCAACAATAAGGTATGTTTACCAAACAAATAAAAGAAAATCGAAAAGTTTCTGTGATTGTTCATTTTGTATTGTAATGTAATGTTTCGCTAAAATTTTGCGTATTCTTCTTTCTTTATTTCAAAAGGTGAGAGGCTGGGAAGGTTGGTCTGCCGAATCTATTGAATTACACTTGCAAACACGCTTTGAACAATTAGAAACTGCAAGTGTGTTGCATTTGTACACGGAAGGATTCCGTACTGTTGAAGATATTTACAACATTCTCCAAATCAGTCATGCACGTCGTAAGGCTTTGCCAAATTCTCCACCTCCCAAGGCTAAGCTTATGGCTGCGTACTACGAAAAACTTACCACACTCTTTTGGGTGAGTGAGAACTACTTGTTCCATGCGTTTGCCTGGTACAAATACTACACATTGTGTAAAGAATTCAATCGTGGTATGAGTGAAGATATGATGCAAATGCAAGCATCTGCTGTTCTTTTGGCCGCTCTTTGTATCCCCTCACTTCCTGGAAAGTCTTCCAAGGCATCTGCGGATAAAGACAGTAAGGGCGGACAACATGGTATCTCCAGTACTGTGGAAGATGATATTGCCAAGGAAAAGACAGCACGCATGGCAACACTCCTTGGATTCCACACACGGTATCCTACCCGTGAGGCACTACTTGCCGAAATTAGATCCAAAAACATTATGGATCATGCTCCTCAATACTTGAATGATTTGTATTCCATTTTGGAAGAAAATTGCGATCCCCTGGAAATGGTCGATAAAGCTCGTCCTCTCCTTGAAAAGTTGAAACAAGAAGTTGGTGCCACGACAAGTACCGATTCAGAAGAAAAGAATGAAGATGTGAAGGATACTACTCTTGGACGTTACGTCAAACCCTTGACATCTGTCCTTTTGCTCAAATTACTTTTGAATCTGTCCAATGCCTACCATACAGTATCTATGGACCATTTGAAGAAACTTACCGCCGGTGTTGATGTCACCTTTGAACAGGTGGAGAAGGCCATTGTGTTGTTTACCCAAAACAAAACCTTGAGCGTCCGTATTGACCATCGTGCAGGATGTTTACGATTTGGCAACGACCAATTGGAATCGGATTCCTTGAGGTCTCAATTATCAGTTTTGTCCAAGGAATTACACAAGGTTTGCAATGTCATTGAACCACCCAATCAAGAAGCATCCATTGCTGCTCGTACATCGTTGTACAATGATATCCGATCAACCTTGGAATCTGACCATGCTGCCATTTTGGAACGTAAGAATGTCATTGAAAAACGTAAGGAAGAGGCAGAACGATTGGCACAAGAAAAGGTCAAGGAAGAAGCCCGTAAGAAGGCAGAAGAAGAGGCTGCTCGCAAGGTCGAAGAGGAGAAACGTATTGCACGTGAACAGCGTCTCCGCGAAAAGGAGAAGCAACTCAAAATTCAAAAAGAAATGGAAGAACGCGAAAAGAAGAAGTATTTGGAAGCTATGGGACGTAATACAGATAATATGACTGCCGATGAATTGGCTGCTACTGATACAGTAGCACTCGCCAAGGAACATGCGGATAAGGCCAACAAGAAACGCGAAGAAGCTGAGCGTAAGACACGCGAGGCTGCTAAACGTCTTGATTATTTGTGTCGTGCTGTCCGTATCGAAGAATTGCCATTGGTCAAGGCCAAGTACGAAGAAAAGATTAAGCAAGATCGGGCTCGATACGAAGCTGATGTTGTTGAAAAGGCCAAAAAGGCCAAAATCCAATGGGAGGCCGATGTTAAGGAGAAGGAGCTTCTTGAGAACTTTTCTGTCTTTACCTATATTTCTAGCTTTGAAAAGACAGCTATGAAGATGAGAAAAGCTAAGCATGAAGAAGAATGTGCAGAAGCTGATCGTATCGCCGAACTGGAGGCTGAGCAGGGTAAATTGGACCGTGCTCGCAAGCGCAAGGACGATGAATTGAAACGTATCGCCAAGGAAGAAGAAGAACGCAAGGCTGAAGAAGAGGCACGTAAGGCCGAAGAAGAACGTGCTCGCCGAGACGAAGAACGTCGCAAGAAGGCTGCCGAAGAAGAGAAGAAACGTCAAGCCGAACTTGCAAGGATGCAACAAGAACGCGAACGTCAAGAAAAGGAGAGGTCACAAACAGCTCGTGCACCACCTTCAAGCCGAGCTTTGGATTCTGCTGGTGGCAGCAGCAGTGGCGGCGGCGGAGGAAACCGCTACGTACCTCCA
>WKLE02003048.1:0-16554 GCA_014885115.2 Asterionellopsis glacialis
TGTCCTGTGCGTCCTGAATGGATTTTTTCATTTCATTTTCGAAAGAATCACCGGAGCTTGCAACTAACAAATGAAACATTCCCGCCCAGTCCTCAACCTGTTCATCATCACGCACGTGTCCCTGCAAAGTATTTTCAACTGTTTTTTTGGGCACACAAAACTGATCTGGAAGTGCATTCCATTGCAGGAACGATCCCAAACCGGAAGACAAACTCAAAGAAATGGAATGGGTGATTGTTGACAACAATGACGTGGACACGGACACAGCTGGAGCACTTGTTCTTGCCAACAACGGAAAGAATCAACCGCATTTTAATTTCACACAGGTGCCACTGTTTGACATCCCAAAATCACAGTTGTTTTTCGGGCTTGGGAAATGCGCTTGGGATGCACTACTGTTTTGGAAAGACACGAAACAATTTGAACAACACATTCGTTGTTTTTGTTGAAGAATGGAACAGCCATGTTGCTCAATGGGCAAACGCCAAGACAAATGAACTTTGTCTTTCAAAATTTTGACCCCTTCCGCAGTGACCATATGAACTCCACCAAGATCGCCCCTCAATCCTGGCTGACATCGATTCAAATGAGATCGAATCGCTGCAGTGGTGTCCCCCACCGGAGTGACACATTTGACACAATGAAGACCGGCAGGAGTGACACCAATAACATTGTCCAACATGTTCGTTTTTTTGGTTTCAGACTCTAAAGAAACCTGCAAGACAGCAAGGGGGGATGAGGGTGAAGAAAACCAACACGACAACGACCATGACCAAATCACAGCACACTGAGCAAAAATGCAGCCGACAATCAATTCAGAGACTCTTGTGCACATGCTGCTGCCAAACCACACACAATGAAACAGCATGCAAAAAATCATACAAAATCCACAGGCAATCATATGACCTGCCAAAAATCATGCAAGAGCTGCAGACAATCAAATGACATGCTAGAAAAAATGCAAGAAACTGCAGACAATCCAACAACATGCCTGAATGCATGTGGGGGGAACTGCAGACAATCAAATTGCATTCCACAGAACGCGCAAGAAACTGTCAAACAAATGTCTTGTATGCCAAATCATGCAAGCAACATCATCATGCAACAATCAAATGACACACATGCCATGAAGACAGCAGAAACATGAATGCACAGGACAAAATAAAAAACACAAGCAAAACAATAAATTCCCCCTCAACCACCCATAAACAGAGACCTCTAATCGCAGCACGGCAACACAAAAATGAATTCCCCCTGAACCACCCACAAACAGAGACCTCTAATTGCGCAGCACGGCAACACAACAATGACACTACGGAAGAAGAAGTCACCCCAGAAGAAGTCCAAAGAAGGAGACGTGGTTGAGTCACCGCAGAAAAAGAAGAAAGGAGCAAAAGCCGATGTCGACAGAGCTGTGTTGTCATGGGAATTTTTCATCTTGCACCGTCACGTCGATGTTCCTCACTCATGCAAACCGGACAGACGTTTGGCGAGATTTGTTCATCACAACAAAGGACAGAGAAAAACCCTGCAAGCGATTTGGGAAGACAAACACAAGGCTCCGGATTGGTTAAAATTTTCAATTGGCATTGAGAACAGGATGAGGCCTTGCGCGAACCCTCCGAGGAATCACATTGACATTGTTTCGTCGTCTGAAAATGAAAATGAAAAGGACGAGAGATTGCAGAAGATCATCATGTGGTTAGTTGTTTTCATGTTCGAAAAATGCGAAAAGAATCGTGAGCACAGCAGTGACGGTTTGAAACAATTCCAGGAAGCAAACGGTGGTTTTTGGCAACAGTGGATGTGCCGGATCAAATCCGGCGAAAAAAAAAATGAATCCATGGATGGGAATCAAAAAGGGTTCTTGCATGTGCTTTTGGGATGAATTGAGACAGATTGTCCTCAAACTTGTCAATGTTCATCTCCGCGATCAAGGTGAGAGAAGTGTCGAACTGAGAGAAATGATGTTTCTGACCAAACCATGCTTTTCAGAACAACACTTCCTAAAACATCAAGATGCACATGGAAACACAGACTCTGCCGATTTTGCAGGAGCCATGTCGTTGTGCCTGGCTGAAACCACAGTGAATGGCAAAAGAGGAGGGGTGGAGGTCTTTCCCAGATGCAAATCAGGAGATCAGAAATGTGCGGCGAAAAGCGAAAACATTTGTGAACACAAGAAAGTTATGATTGAATTAAAACCTCTTGAATGCATCTTCATTCAAGACAAGCTCTGGCACACTTCAGTGTTTCCAGAAGGGGGGACTAACATGATTTTATTAATTTAATTCATTGATGGAATTGTTTTTTCACATGGTGCCAACCGAATCATCAACAACATGTTCGTTAAACATGAGATTGTTTGAATAATTTTTTCACATGGTGCCAATCGAATTGTCATCGACATGTTCATTGAACATGAGATTGTTTGGCTCACACTCCCTGCCTCCAAATTCGGGACGGAAATTCACAGTGAGTTGTGAGTCGTCGTCACTTTGTTCGGTGTCGGCTGTGTTGACAGCTTTTGGCTTGGAAGAGATTGGTGCCTCGTTCTCCTTGCCCTTGTGCTCTGTGCCATTTTTATTGGAATTTTGGGAGGAAGAATCACCCTTTTTTTTTAGGGATTGTTTTTTAATTTCACAAATGTTGCAATCATCGTGCAAGTTGACAACACCAAAAAAATCAGTGACACGGTGCTGTTTGCCATTGGAAACCTCCATTGCAACATCAATTTTTTGTTCCAAGATGGTTTCGTCATGAGTCCTCTCCTTCTGTTCTGCCATCCACTCATCAGGATTGTGAGGACCAATTTTTTTAGCCCGTCCACGTCGGCCGTTTTTTTTCTTTGCAGCTCCTGTTTTCTTCATGTTGTTGTTTCTTCTTTGTGTGACGATGAATGCAGTTCCAGCGATGAATCTTGATGCATGTTTGTTGACAGGCCTTGACAGGAATGTGGAGGAGGCAGACTGCCATTTGCACTGTGTCACTGTAGAATGCTACAGTCGATCAAATGGCACACTTTGCAATTAGTTGAGCGCTCAAATGGCAATTCCCATAAACAAATGATCGTCTGTGCCAGTGAGTAGGAGAGCATGTGCTGCATCCCTGTGGAATGCTGCCTGCCGAGGGGACACAAACTGTTGTTTTTAAATTCCCTGCAGCCCTGGTAGGGCACACTGTGTGCTGCATCCCTGTGAAAGGTTGAGCCGACCTTGATCCCTGATGAAGACTTCAGACGTCTTCGTGCAGTAAGGCCAGACCAAGAAATCAGACTAAATTAAGACCTGAAATACAATTCGAGAACAGGTAAATAAAACATGGTAAGAATGCTAAGTAAGGTGATTAAGGTCTCATGGAGTGATGTGTTTCCAAGTGTTTGGAGAACACGAGGATCGCACTTCTCCGTGCTGGGGGGGTGAAAGGGTGCAACCCGCTGACACAGCCCTGATAACATCAAAACCAATGAGAGAGAAGAGTTTTGGAATCAGATCTCGAATTTGGTGGGTTCTCTCATCACCCCGACCCCTTGTGCGCTCGACTCCCAGAGTGACATCAACAGGAGTTGTGAGCAAACATGGGTTTGGGTGAGATTGCCAGAGCATCCATTGCGTCAGGACGCCTTGCACTGAACGTGCAGGAGGCGGAGCAACTTAGGTCTTTTGTGCCGAACGGAAAAGATCTGACAATCAAATGAACTTCAAACTCCGTTTGATCCCCCCCAACTGAGAATCCACATCACAAACAATTGAAAGCAAATAACAAAAGGAATGCATCCTAGAGAGGTGGCACCGGACCCTGATTTGAACTGACTCAATCACACAGTTCCTCCTCTCTGGCAAATGCTTCCTGATTGCCTCGTCACTCTTCCTTCTGTCTTCTTACATGCTCCCGGTGCAACGAAGAAAAGGCTTGAGTGACTGCTCGCACTGAGCACAGTGGAGTTTCATGGCCATGTTGGGACGCCTCCCTTTCGCTTTTTCAACAGTGGCCCAGCGATTCACGATGTCCATGTCCAAACCACTAACTGCTACTTCCGCTGCTCTGGTGTCGGATGCTCGTCTGTAGGTCCGACAGAAACTGCATCTTTCCATTAGCACAGATTCGTTCATAATGTCTGCAGGGAACATTTCTCTGTGAGATGCGAACAAATCAAGAAGAACTTCGTGCAAACAACTGTCGATGTCTCGCCCGCCCAAGACATGACCTTTGAGATCACAAATGGCCGGCCCATCGGTGAAGCCTTTCTTCTTCTTCCATGTGATGAGCCTTTGCACGGATGCCTTGACGCCAATTCCTGAGGATGTCATGTGCACACATGGGAGGAGGTGATTTCTTTCTTGGCTTTCTCCCTTCACCTTTCCTTGAAGGGTGATGATTAGGTGGGAACAATCCTCGTTCCAATGCTGGTTGAGACCGGCTAGATCCAGGAAGAACGCTTCGCCTCCTCTGAGTGAAAGAGTGTGAGCTAGGACGGAATAAGAATGGAACGTTATCCACCGATCTAGTTCTCGAACTGACGGGGCACCTTCAATCCTGCTTTCCGTGTTTTCCAGAAGCTTAAGAAGCAGTTCGGTCGACAGACCCTTGTTCGGTCTCCAGTCTTGGCCCATGCGCACTTTCATTCCGGCCATAAAATGGTAGAACCACATCGACCCACAAGGGTCTGCAGTCAAGCGAGTGCAGGCTCCGTCTGCATCCCCTAGAGCTAATGTTTCTCTCGTGGCTTGCGATGAAGCTCGCACTTGGTTTGCAAATGCGGTCCTCATCTTGCGGACGGTGTCAAACTCCAAATGTTCCTGCGCAGTTTTTCCTGGGCGTTTTGAGCAGAGTAGCATGTTGATGGCAGCTTCATATCCACAGTGGTCGAAGCAAGGGAGGGGGCCTTCATGTTTACACGGGCCTTTCAACCCCACCAGGGCAGACAGCTTAATCGCCAGTGCTAACTTGTCTCTTTGACCTTTCACTGTGCCGGTAGCTCTGCTCCAGAAAGCATCCAGATTCATTCTCCTGACATATGCGAGCAAAAGCTGGTCCTGTGGGTTCCTCTTTTCTGGAAAGATTCTCGACGTGAGTTTCCGGAAGATGCAAGTGTCACATTCGAAAGGTGCCATGGTGTGATCGCCATTTCGAGCTCTCAAGAAATCATCAGCCGGTCTTTGCTTTTTTCCCCAGCATTTTGTCAGCTGTGGAGCGTCCTCTGGATCGCTTTCAACTGCGCTTGGACCGGTTTGCACATGGAACCGGACCTCGTCGCTCGAAGAACAGCATTTGCCGCACCACATCGTGCGGCAGGGAGGGAAGCCGCCCAATGCCCAATAGAAGTTTGCGCAAAAAATTCCTTGTAGCCATGTCCAACTCTTTGAGCACCCTGCGCATCTCCCGGCCCAAGTGGAACATCTTTGGTGTTGATCGGAGCTGCCACGGGAAACAACTGAGAAAAGGAAAACAAACACCAAGCATTGCAAGCACGGGATTAGAATTCCCAAGACCGTTAAAGAGGCAATTTCAACAGACAAAGACAATGGAAACACATTGTGGTGGGATGCGTTGATGAAAGAAATGAAGAATGTCAGGAGTGCATTTGAAGTGCATGAAGGTGACACCAAGAAACTAGTTGGACACCAGAAGGTCAAGTGCCACATTGTTTGGGATGTCAAACTTGGAGAAAACTTCCGGAGGAAGGCTAGGTTGGTCTCTGGGGGACACACCACGGAAACTCCATCTTCATTGACTTGTTCATCAGTGGTGTCAAGAGATTCTGTAAGGATCGCCTTAACAGTCGCAGCTCTCAATGATTTGGACATTTTAGGATGTGACATTCAGAATGCTCACATGTCTGCACCATGTCGGGAGAAAACATGCACAATTGCGGGTCCAGAATTTGGGTCAGAAGACGGAAAGACTGTGATTGTGACAAAGGCATTGCACGGGCTCAAGAGTTCAGGAGCAGCCTTCCGCTCAATGTTGGCTAATTGCATTCATGACATGGGATTCCGTCCTACCAAGTCCGACCCTGATGTTTGGATCAAGGCAAGCCAGAAGGCTGACGGTTTTAAATGTTATGAAATGATGCTTTGCTGTGTTGACGATGCAATGAGCTTTAGTGAATCCCCGATGAAAGCCATTGAAGGCATCAAAGCTGTGTTCAAATTGAAAGGGGACAAGGCTGAGGTGCCAGACATGTGTTTAGGAGGATCCATTGCCAAAACAAGGACAGCGGATGAAACAGAATGTTGGACCACATCATCAGAGAAACATGTCAAGACAGCAGTGCAAAATGTGGAAGAAAGTTCAGCTAAGAAAGGACTTGAATTGCCTTCCAAATGTCCAACTCCGTTCACTTCCAACTGCCATCCTAGTGACGATGTGAAAAACGAATTGAATGCTGATGGGCTGAGATGTTATCAAGAATTAATTGGAGTTCTAAGGTGGGCAGTGGAATTAGGAAGAGTTGACATTTTGTTAGAAGTTGCATTGATGTCTGCACATTTGGCTTCACCAAGAGCCGGGCATTTGGAGCAAGTCTGTCACATTTTTGGACATTTAAAGCAGTCACCCAGGAGAAGATTGTTCTTTGATCCAGATTATCCAAGAACATCCGAGAGCAGATTTCAAGAATGTGATTGGGAAGATTTTTATCGGGATGCAGAAGAAGAAACACCAAGTGACGCCCATGAAGCAAGGGGACATCCTATCGAAGTGCACTGTTTCCTGGACGCGAGTCATGCGTTGGACAAGTCAAACAGGAGGTCACAAACTGGGATTTTAACATTCATCAACAAGGCACCGATCATCTTCTTTTCCAAGAGACAGAATTCAGTTGAAACATCAACTTTTGGATCAGAATTCACTGCAACTGAACAGGCAGTTGAACTTGTCAAGGCATTGAGGTGCAAATTGAGAATGTTTGGGGTGCCGATCGAGCAAGTCTGCACTGTGATGACGAGGCGGTGCATAAGAATGTGTCAACACCATCTTCAGTGTTGAACAAGAAAATGCATGGGATCTCACATCATTTTTGTAGAGAGGCAGTGGCAGGTGGAATTTGCCGGACAGCAAAGGAAGACACAGTTACAAACCTGAGTGATTCATGCACAAAGGTGCTGCCCATGGCGAGGAGAGAAGAATTGTTGGACAGATTTGTGTGTTGATTTTTTGTGGTCAGGTGTGAGTTTTTACCAGAATGGTTTCTCGCACGGTCATATTTTTTTTGTTAATGGTGCGGGTTCATGGGTCGAATTGTCAAATTTGCAATTCATCAAATCGAGGGGACCGAACGAAGTTAGTGGTGTGTCGTGGCAGCGTGTGTTGGGGTCGGTTATCGGGTGCGACATGCGGCGGTGACCAACGGCGGCAATCACCGCGGCATGCCGTAGTGACATGAGTCACCTTGTGGAGCTCGGGATCATGCACGCTCGCAATGATGGCTCCATTGGATTGTTGCGTGCAGAAGTGTGCGGTGCGGTGCAGTGGGATGAATCACAGCATCTGCACATGAACTCAGCACGGTTGTGCGTCGGATTGCTGACGGTGCAGGTTGCACGTGGAATCAGAGGATTTCTAACGGTCTGTGGTGTCGTGCGGGAATCATCACTTGCAATTAGTAGCAGATAACACGCAGAGCTAACCGGTGGCTCAGGAGGCCTTCGGAGGCCTTCTTTGCAGCTTGGAAAGCTCACTCTTTTAGTCAGTTACGGTGTTACGACGACAACGGTGTTGTTTTAGTTGACTGGTGTAGGAACATTCACACGCTCCGAAGGCCATCTCATCATGCATGTCCAACAGTGAACAGCTTATGAAGGTCCAAATTGCGGGTGAATTGCCACTGCCTTGACCGGATCCATGGATTGGGAACAGTGCGCTATGACTGCAAGCTTCGTCTGAAACGTTGAAATTTCTTTTGAGGTGATGTTTTGCTTCTCGGGCTTGAAACTGTGTCCACAACATCACAATCTTCATAAGTTGGCCAATGATGGAATCTGCTCTCCAATGTTTTATTGTTATTAGAATCTGTTGAATGCTTTGTTCATGGTGTGAATGTCTGAAAGACAGCCCGCCGTGTGATGCGGGTCCAAACACTGCTGCTCGAGGGTGGTTGCAATTAAAGCCACATTTAGAATGGAAGGAACCTGTTGCTTTCTTTTGCATTGCATGCAGTTGGTCAACAGACAAGTGAGAGGCTGGCAGTGGGCAGGTGCAGCTGGGGAGACATGTTGCAAAGCAGCATGTCCACCAAGCTTCCTTTCGGTTGAGGGGGGCACAATCCACTGTTCTAGCGTGGTCGTCGCTTTTCTCTTTTGATTCATGTGTTTGAGAAATTTGATTTCCTGATGGTGATTTCCAACATCCTAATGTTTCATGGTCTTCGTAGTTGGATTTTAGTTCTGTCTCCTTGGATGATCGCCTGTCATGAGAATGCAAACTTATGGAATTGTGGTCGGGACAGGTCGGTGTTAATGTTGGTTTTCTGGATGAATGGAATTCATAGTGTGTTAGGTGACACACACATTTATTGAATTCAAGTGCACCACCAGATGTGAATAACAAATCGCTCCAGCATTGAGCGTCATGTTCCATTTTTTTTAGCAGGTCTGAATGCGATTCGGATGGAGCTCCTAAACAACATCCAGCACTGTCATCGACAAAACCGACCATGTGCAGCCAAACCTGAACGTCATCATCGAAAGAAGCAAATGTTCCTCCGAAGGCCATCTCATCATGCATGTCGAACAGTGAACAACTTATGAAGGTCCAAATTGTGGGAGAATTTCCACTGCCCTGACCGGATCCATGGATTGGGAACAGTGCGCTGTGACTGCAAGCTTCGTCTGAAACGTTGAAATTTCTTTTGAGGTGACATTTGGCTTCCTCTAAGTTTGACGCCATTGCCAAGCATGCTGTCTTCGAGCATCCATGTTTCCGACTGAATATGGTGGCTAGTTTGACTAAAATCCGGTCACAACATGAGGCTGCATTGTTTGCAAATTTCATGTTCGATCTCCGGGCAGATCTGCTGTGTTCGCAGACCAGTTCTTCGATGATGACTGGGTCATGAGAAGATCTTCCTGGACGGCCACCATGTTGTCCCTGATGTAAAAGTCTTTTATCCTCGGCATGGTGTGTTGCACGTCTCCAAAACATTCCATTGATCATGTTGTGATCAGCTTCATAAATGTGAATAACTCGCAGTCGATGGATTCTTGTGTCACCGGGATCTTTTAACATCATCACATTCACAATTTTTTTCCATCTTTTTGTATGAATAACCAAACCTGACCGCATGATTTATCAACGCAACATGAGCTCTTATCAACAACAGGCGCTTTCTCTCTGGGTCGCAGCATTGATGATGGTCTTCGTTCAAGTCGTGTCGCTGAACCATGGCATGGCAATGTCCCAAATGCAGTCCAGAAGGAGACGTGCTGGTAGTTTCTTTCCATCTTTTGACTTTGTCTGTAAATTCGTCTGTTGTAACCAACTTTTTAACTGAATCCAATGGAGTCACGCGTTGCACATGTTTTATAAAAATGTTTGTCAAATCGTCCAGTTCTTCTCGGTTGTAATCACCTTCTAGTGTGAGCTCTGCTGTTGCTTGTGAAGCTTCATAATCCAGGTCCACTGACAATGGAGGTGCAGTGAATGGGGTGCCTTCTGCTTGGCCGAAATGTTGTCGATTACGTTGAATTAAATATTTTGTAATTTCTTCTGGTGCGTCAATGGTGGTCCATTGTTTAGCTTCTTTAGGTTTGTCGGGGAGATCCGTAGGAATGTCAATGGAGTTGAAGGAGCTTTTGGCAGAGGTGTTTCAAATTTTGTTTAATTTGGAAAACACGCAAGTCACGCAGTTCTTTTTCTTTGTGTTTGTTGCCTGCTAACATGCATTCTTCTGCAGAAGTGTCTAACTCTTCTTCTGAGCTGCGTTGAATGGATTTTTCTTCCTCTCATGTTTCATTTTTCAAGGCACGCAGTGCTGTGTTGCATTCTTCTATGGATGTTGGTCTTCTGTGTTGGTTATCATTGTCTGGACCTTCGGGTGGAATGATTGGTTCTCCTATTCTCATTTCTGACATGCATTTCCGGCAGAAATTTCATTTGTCCATGAGATCGATGAGCGATTGTGGCATGGGTGGTATTTTCTTTTTCTGGCATTGAAGAGCGGCATGCTGTGATGCATTGGTTAGGAGATTATCTAACTTCTCTGCTAAAGAATGACATGGCAAGCGAGAAGACTGCACGGTGTTGATCAAGGATTCTATGTCGTTTGGGAGTGTTTCGCATTTCTGTTCTGTGCATGACCGATTTGTTGAAGGATTGTCACTGTTGAATCCTCGTAAGGTTGGAGGTGCCAACATTGAGGCAGGGTTGCCAAACAACGATTCAGTGCAAAAACCGAAATAAAACCCATGATGGTCAGAAACTGTTCTTTGAGAGAAAGCATCATAGTCGCAAGCTTTGACTGACGAGGCTGTTGCTGGGGTGCTTGATGCAAAATCGATCCGTGAGGTACCAGATTGGAAGGTGTTAAACTTGGCTGGACCGGCATGGTGGTGTGAGATGTCGATCATTGAAATTGGTCTCTTGTCTTTTTAAGTCCACTGGATGACGATTCGATGTCTTTGTTAAAGTCGCCTGACACAAGTGTTTCTTGATTTTTCCGAATGAGGGATTCAATTAAGCATTTAATGTCTCTGTCGAAATGATCTCTGGGGTCGTGGTCACCATTTGGATGTTGTGTTTTTAAGACAGAAGTTTGTTGTGAAAAAGCTGTCATTCGTTGGTCGGATGATGGGCGGGAAGACTTTGCTGCTTTGTAGCAGACAATGACATTAATCGTTTTCTGTCGCTTTCCTAACAACTGAAGATGCATCCAACGTCCAAGTTTGTCACAGTTTGTTTTTATGATTCTGCCTGAGTAAGAATCTTTTGCGATGCTAATCGCACCTCCTGGTTTGAATGTTGTTGCTGATGGTGTCGAAGTGCCATTGACAGATGTCTTGTTGCAATGAAAATATTTGTTCACGGTTGATTGCATGTCAGATGCAATTGTTTGTTTTGTGTTGTTGAGGTTGTGTTCCATTCCTAAAAAGTGATCGACATCCGAATTCTGCATGGTCCTGCATGCATCGTTCATTGTGCCTCCACTGGAAGATGAGCGTGTTCCGTTCAGATTAACACAGCACAATCGTGTGGTGTTTGGTTCTTTGGTGTTGTTAAGGGGTTGGCCTGTTGATTCATGATGACTGTGTTGTTTAGGTTTGGATGTGTCCCATCTTAGAATTGGATTGTTTGTGTGACTGTTGCAGTGAATGGATGTTGAATTTGATGTGTTGTCGTGTGCAGACAAATGTGGGGATTTCTTGTGTTTCGTTGCAATGAATTGATGCTGGTGTGATGTTGTTTGGATGTTGCTATTCATTTGACTCTGGTTGGTTAGCTAATTTTTGGATGGCTGCTAACGATGTGCTCTTCTTTGTCTTTGATGGTGAAGCTGATTGATTAAGCTTTTTGTGTGGAGGTGGAGTTGAATGCAATGTTTCTCGATTAACTGTGGTTGTTTTGTTAAGCAGTTGGATTATTAATTCCATTTGCAGTGATTGGCTAGTCAATTGCTTGGTTTGAGCGTTTAGTTTGGATTGAAATTGTTCCGATTGAGAATTTAACTTGGATTGGAGGTCTTTAATCTCATCAGATAATTGCTGAATTTTTTCTTGATCTGAATTTGGTTTGATGTTATTGGTTGACGGAGAAACAAATGTGCTTTCACTGGCGTCGTTGTTCGCTGAAGTGTCACGAAGATCGTTTTGTATCCAGGCATTAGGATTTGCAACTTGTTGTGGGAAAAATTTTTTAGGTTCGTGTTCGGAAAGGTTGCTAACTTCGGCACCCACGCTTTGTTCAAAAATTGACATGCAGGAATCTTCGCCGGAAGAATCGTCGTTCCAATCGTTGTGATTTTGGATGGACAAGGTTTGGAAATGATCAGGTGTTGACTTTAACGCATCTTCAGGAACATTTGATTCACTCGTTGACTCTTGTGACATCTCGGACATTTGTTGTTTGCATTGTTTAAATTTTTCAGCGTTAGTTGCCACATTCCATCCACCTTTCGTTGAGGTTTTATTCGTTTAGCACAGGTGCTGCACGCCGCTCACCGCTTTAATCTTTTCCGCAAGACAGAACATGACATCTGGCGTGGCTCCTATGATTGGCACTGCTCTGCTTTGGGACAAAATCTTATTTTGTTTGGTGATGGCTTTCTTGTGATTCATGGGTTGAGTGCATTTGGTGCAGTGTTTGACGTGCATTTGTTGTTTGTCCGATTCGTTCATCGCACTCGTGCACTGTTTCACACACAAATCAATGTTTTTGGCGTTCTGGCGTGATGATTGGATCTCGCAAGCTTTTGTTGAATGTCGACAGTTGTCATTGTTGAAGGAAGGTGCTGTGAATGCTGTTCTAACTTTTTCTTTTGGTGTTTTGATCCCTTTGGAAGCAGCGCTGTTTGAGAGAAATTCAGAGTGCCTCACTGAATCCACACTGTCGAGAGAGAACCCATCAACCAACCCAGTGGTGTCACATCTGCTTCGTCTTCTTTCCAAGCATGACTCTGCATGTGTGTTTTGTGTCTGGTTAAAGAGGCCATGATGGAAGGTTCGTTCTTGAGTTGAGTCAGAGATCTGTCCGTGTGCACTCTGTGGCATGTGATGGTTTTTCCATTTCTTTTTCCTCGCGGTGGAAATTGGTGGACCTTAAAATGTCCAGAGTGAATGGTTGGGTTCGTCAGTTTTTTAATTTGGTGGAGTTTTACCTGTCGTCCAATGTCATCGAAGATTCTTACGGTGTCTTTAAAGACGGACAACATCGAATAAAGTGTCTCAACATGACGGACATGGACATCATTGGGTGGACAGTCACCGAGGCACGGAATTTCAAATTTCATCATCAATTCTTTGTTGTTTGGGTTGCTTGTTTTTCCGGTCTTTTGTGTGAAAACAGACCTGTCATCGTCATCAAATGTTGTTGTTGTGGTTGTTGCAGCGCCGATGGAATTGACGGGTGGTTTGGTTGACATCGTCGTTGAAGCGCGGGGCTGCTTGAAGCCAAACACTTTTGTGCTGAACTCTATGGTTTGTGCACAATCTCTTTCTGCAGGAATTTCTACACAATTTTATGTGCCACGTGAACTTCTATTAAATTCCCGGGAAGTGACCTCTTAACTGAATGCATTCTGTCTGATCTGTGTCTTCTTGACAATGGCATTGCAGCTGACCTTGCATGATGTTGGGTTGTTGCATCCAATGTCATCTTTGCATGTTCCACGCTGATGTTCCAAACTTCACTCAAGTCTTCAGGCGTCGTGTTAGAATGTTTTTTGGTGGACATGAAGGTTCTTGGAGGCAATGTTTCATCTTCAGCTAGTGGGCCCTCCGATGATCTTGTTTCAACAATTTTTGATTTCATAATCCTTGCATTGAAAGTCTGGACGTTGAAGATCTTCATTGGCTGTGAATGATAGTCCCCATGAGACGAGTCTGCCATCCTCCTTGAATTCAAATCAACACTTGAAATGTTGTGACTTTCTGTCTCTTGAATGTCCACATCCGACTGTCCTGGCAATTGAATATCATTTGGATTCCACTCAAAAGACGAAGTGAGCTGGATGTGTGGAAATTCTCGCAGATCCGAATCTGTTGGGGTCCAAGTGTCAAAACAAATGATGGTTCCTTGAGACTTGAGGCATTCCACAAACCCGTTCCCGTCATCCTCTTCATCCTTCTGCATGATCATAGGATCGCGGTGACATGGATTGTCTTGCACCTCAACGCCACAGTGCCTCAACTGGTTCGGATTCATTAAGGAATTCTCCAAATCCGGCATCCACAATGCTTCATTAATTGTTAATGCAAATCTCTGCCCATTGGCAGCTGTGTGTCCCGTCACTACCTGCACTGTCGGGACATCCGATTTTGCCTCATGCTCCTCTGAACATGGCATGACATCACACACTCTCTCTGTGTGATGCATCACAATGCAGTTTCTTCCAGCAACGAATGTGTCCGCATGAGAATCCATCTCCACCCGGCCGTCACAGACGCCTTGTTTGTTGTCAGGAATAAAAACTTTACCAACCTTGCGGTTCGAGTGTTGTCTTAACATCCTTGCATTGGAAATGTTGCTGCTCCTCCTGCTTGGATGTCTTCTTCCTCTCACGCACATCGCGGACAACCATGACAGTGATTGATCTAACCACAGATCAAACCACATCACCACCACTTCCACAATGCGCCAAAAGAGTCATTCGTTTCTGTTGAGTTTCCTCTTGCTGTTCTTCCCACCAAATGCATTTCCAGCTTGATTGTTAGGGGAGTCATTATCTGAAGAATGATCTTGCCCAAATGTGACTTTCTTTGCTACATTCACTTTGATCTGGGCTGCCGCAATCTGAGCTTGCAGTTTCTCCAACTTCTTCTTGTTTCTGTTGATGGCATTAAGCTTGCGTTTGTCAGATCTGTTCTTCTTGATGCAGCCTGCTTCCCCCTTGTTCCTCGCTTCAATGATCTTGTGGTGTTGTTGTTTTACAGTTTCATCCTGCCATTTCTCTTTATCATAACTTCCAATGAAAATAGATCCATCAGGAGCATGAACGCCGGAGTTGGGGCACCTGCCTTCTCTGGTGCACGCGGCTGACACATCAGCACTCGGCCGTCCACCAAATTGAGCGGGTGTCTTCGTTCCGACTTCAGCAGCAATGTCTTGTAAAATCATCTTGCAATCTCTAGGACTCCTTTGACATTCAACCTTCAATGATGAGAGACAGATTTGTAGCTCAGGCGCATCTGTTCCACCCCATGATGCATCAACTGTGTCTCCATCATTGACTTCTCGTCCAGATGCTTCCAAATCATAACAGGCCTTTTGAAGCTTAGCACTAAACTTCTCAAATGAAAAGTTCCTTTCAGATTTGCATCTCAATGTGGCTAGCTCTGCCTTTGCCTTGAAGATCTTGCTTTGCTTGGATGCTTCACTGCTGCAACGCAAACGCAAAGCTTCCAAGTCTTTCCTGCCATCCCTTTTGCGGATGAAGGGCTTAACACAGGTGCAGGTATCCGAATCTTCATTGATGTTCTTCAAAATACCTTGATGCACAGTCCTTGCATCTTGAACAAACTCTGGGCCTTCCAAAGCTGTGCCTTGGATAACTGCCTCCTCACAAGTCAATGTTGTGTCAAAGTGCGGTTCTTCCTTCTCCCTAATGACATGAGATGAAGGAACCCCGCGGATCCCTGTGATCTGTCCCAAAGCAGAGTCCAACTCTTCAAACCACTTCTCCCATTGAGACCCAGATTTCAACTTGTTGTTGAAGGTAGAATCAATGCAAGATTCGCCCTCTTTCTTCTGCAAACGGCGCCTGTCGGCCCTCTCTGAAGCATCTGATAAAGCCTTTCGGAAGGTGGCTTGCATTGTGCCGTCTGGGAACTCAACAGGTTGGTTGACACGATCCATGTCTTTGATCCATAAGACAAGAGATTTGACTCTCTGTTTCTGGATTGGTGTTAGCATGACTGGAAAAGGACCATCTGTCCTTTTGGCACAGCCAGCACATGCGTCGCGAACGTCTTCCACTGTCATGTGCCTCAATCCTTCAAGACCTTCTGATAAGAAGTCTGCAACAATGGCATTCCTGGATTGAGGTTGTGACACCCCAATCATGCCAAACATCTGGATCTTGCTCAAGACCATGCCTGCTTGTTCTTGGACCTTAACTCCAGATCAGGGTGCTAAGTCCAATGTCGTTGTCCCTCTGGACAAGCTAACTGGGTCTGATGAACCGTGCAAATGCACTGTGTCGCTGGCGTCCTGGATGTCTTGTGCGAGTGAGAAGCAGTGCTCCCAAGTTGCTCGGGTTTCAGTGGCACCTAATAGGAAAGTGGCAAACTGTAGCAAATTGCAAGCACTTTTTATTGATGCTGGACATTTTATCTTGGAGGTAATTTGATCGTCCAGACAATCATTTAGCTAGCGAGTTTGCAATTTGATCGTCTGTAGAATTCCACAGCGACACGGCACATGCAAGTCAGCCTTGCAAACATGAACCCGCAAGTCCTAAGCAAGGGCAGCATTGGAACAGACGATCATTTGGTTATAGAAATTGCCATTTGAGCGCTCAGTTGATTAAAGGAAATGCCATTTGATCGTCTGCAGGTTTCCACAGTGATGCAGCACTAGCAGGCCTCGGCATGGTGCAACACTTGTGAGGTGTGGTGCATTTTGGTGCGGTGCTTGCACGGCACTTTGTACGGTGCTTTGTGCTTGTGTCATGCGGTGCTTGTACGGTGCTGTGCTGTCACGACACGTCAGGGGGGATGCAGCACATGCTGTTCTCCTTTCTGGCACAGACAATCATTTGTTTATGGAAATTGCCATTTGAGTGCTCAACTAATTACAAAGTGTGCCATTTGATCGTCTGCAGCATTCTGCAGTGACACAGTGCAAATGGCAGTTTGCCTCCTCCACATTCCTGTCAAGGCCTGTCAACAAACATGCATCAAG
>WKLE02003050.1:0-13888 GCA_014885115.2 Asterionellopsis glacialis
AACACACAAAAGAAAAGAATACTTTTATTTGGTGATGAAAATTATGAGCTTAGTTTAATCCGAAGAAGATCCGGCAGTTTAGTAAGAAGTAAAGATTCAGGAAATTTAGTAAATGGGAATTTCTTGTGAGTCTGTCTGCTTGCCGATGCATCAATCATCCATCCTCAAGAGTGTCCTACAGGGAGTGTACTTCAAGTAGGTTGTTGATTTACAATAAATTACATTTTATTTTTTCGACTCACTCATTTTTTTTCCAAAAAAATTTGTTGCCCCCTATTTTCAATATTTCCTCACTTTCGGTGACCTCTAAAGTCTACAGTTCGATAGAGCCTCCCTCTCGAGATTGTCCGGTGAAAAAGATGTGATGCAATGGCGGGTGTACATGATCTGTTGGCCTATTAAGGTACCTTACCAGGTACCTGGTACGCTATGTCCTACAGAGTTTTTGTTACGATACACAAAGAATTTACAAAATACAAATATTGTATTTATCATTTATTCCGTAATGAAAAATATTATAACATCTGTAGCCATATTATACTGATTTATATATAAAAATCACAGTACAGGGTACGACTGTACCTGCTGGTACATCTCGTGCCTGGTAATCTATACCTGCTATATGAAATGATGTATTATAATAATACCAAGTACCTCATTTCTATGACAGTGTGTAAAAGAGACTCCAAAAAAAGAATCTGTCCGAATCCTTCCAGGTACTCACAGACTTTGTTTTTAGTCGCGATGGCACTTTCTATTTTACTGGTACTAAAAAAAACGAGAACTCTGTCTCAAAAAAGAAACATCCCACCGAAACAAACTGTTCGTTTACATCACACAAAAATTGAAACAGGTTCGGCAATAAATTCATCAAGAGGATTCTCTATAGAGAAGATCGCGTTACAGTTGTTTAAAAGGCAAGAAAACATGGCGACAATGGGAGTACACTTTGATACACCAAATGGTGTTCTTCAAGCAGGTGCAAAGGTATCTGGCTGTGTCTTTTTAGATACAAGGAAGGAAATTTCAGCCAGTAGATTGAAAGTTTGCATGTATGGTGAGGAATTCTCAAGTGTTACATACACGACCGAAAGCACAATTGACCATGATTATGAAAATGAAAATAGTGGTGCAGGCACTCGCACCATAACTCACACTACAACGCAAAATCGTCAATTTTTAAAAAATGACATTCCTGTTGACCAGAGAAAAATCACCAACACAAAAAAGAAGATCCCACCAGGAAAGTATCGATTTCCTTTTAACATCCAACTTGCAGACAATCTCCCAAGTTCAATGCACTCTATGTGGAGCACACGTAGCTTTTGTTACATCAAATACCATATCCTTGTCCAAGTCAAGGGATCTGGATGGATCTCGGACTATAAGAGTTCGACAGATGTTGCAGTATCAGCAAAGCCGCTCCCTCTTGAACCTGTGCCGTTCTTTCGAGAGCCATTTGTGGAGTATATGACCTCTTGGTGCTGCATGCCTGCAGGAAGTATGACATTTGGAGCTAAAGTTGAAAACACCGTTCTCGGACGAGGAGAAAAACTAAATATTGCCATGGCCTGCGTCAACGACTCCAAATTTGAGGTCAATGACTGTACAGCATTCTTGACAGAATGTGTCAGGTGGAAAGCAAATGGACATAAGAATGAGCAATGCCGCACTCTTGGAGGGGTGCACTTTGGTAGATTCACGGGCCTTCTAAAAAAAACACCAAGTACCCTGGAATCTAAGCGTGGTGCGAACTTACTCGAAGACAATTACCAAGAAATCTTCCAACAACTTGAATCTGAAGTAAACAAAGGATTCATGACATTACCAACCGGTACCAACGATTCATATTGTGGGCAATTAATCAAGGTTGAACACAAAATTCATCTTCGTGTTGGGACAAGTGGGATGTTTTGTGCGACTGATCCTTCTATCACCATTCCAATACAGTGTGGACCTCCAGCAAATGCTATCAACAGCCCTAATGGCACACCTAGTACGATGCCTATTGCTTACAGTAATAATACACCAACTCCGCAATGGGTGATTGAAGCAACTCCTAAGTCTGCACCTCCGCCGTACAATCCAAACTATGTAGCATCGGGTGGAAGTATTGCGATAGACGCCCATTGCGACGAAACGGCTGACGCTGTAGCTACATTGATTCCAGGTAGTAACAAGCCTCCTAGTCTTGTAAGTCTAGTTCATGATATGAATGAATACCAAAACGCTGTAGCTGTGGTTAAAAGCAAAGTGAGTGATCCAGCCTGGAAAAATTTCTTTGCTACAATTTCTCCGGAAGACTTTGCATGTATCATTGAAAAGGTAAGTGTCTGAAGAAGCGTTGATCAAAAGTTTACCATTTTTTTTTATGGATATTGTATCAACTAAACTGTTTCACTGCTGTGCAGGTTGAAGTGGACTTTGACCAGACTCTAGTTGGAACCCTCGTGGCACCCCTCATCAAGAACGGACACTTTACTTGTGGTTATCTAGTTGCTGCCCTGAAGGTTACACACAATCGGAATAAAAATTCCATGGTTCAAACCTTAATTCCATTTTGTGTTGATCTTGAAAGTGGAGAAGCATCAATTAAGGCTGAGCTCAGTCCTTGGCAGCAAAGAGTGACTGCTGAAGCTTTCAAAAGTGCGAGCGCAAGCAAACAATGAAAGCTCTTTTCTTCATTCTTATTATAAGCACTCATAACTCAGTGGGATTTTAGTACAGAAATATGCATATAACGTATATGGTACATAGTATTAGCATAGTAACATTTTGAATTACTTTATTTTTGCAATATGGAACAGTGCAATCATGTCGCCTCCCTTGAAGGTAAAACTAAACGTATACCGTCGTGTAAATGTGCACAACACGAAGTAGACTTAACCACTATTACGCATGCCCTGTGCAATTCCACTGATAGAGACTATCAAAGCATCCCTTACTTTGTCTAATTCATCTGACTGCTCGCCCGTGTTCTCGAGTTTACGAAGACGTTTAAGTAGCTCTGCCTGCATCACGTTCATTGGGTCTACGTATGGATGACGAATTGTGGTTGAAGCTCGCAAAAGAGCTGCATGAGGACCATCAGCAAGACTTTTCTGTTGAGTCACCTCAAGAATGCTCTGGCGTGTTTCAACGAGCTTCTCTCGCACCTCTTCGCCCAAAGTTTTTTCATCCTTTCCAAGAACAAGTTGGGCATCATAATTTTTAGCAATAGAAAAGTCCGTTTTGGATAGAATCATAGCAATCAAGTCGATAGTTTCACGGAACCAAGGCCATTCACTGTACATTTCCTTTAATTCAGCGATATCTTCCGGGCTCTCAGAGTTTAGACCAGCAGCAACTCCAAGCCAAGCAGATAAGTGAGTTCTGGTTTGAGTCCATGCAAATGTCCATGGGATAGCTCTGAGACTTTCGATACCACCTTTAGGATTGCGCTTTGCCGGACGGCTACCGATGTTGAGACTTCCAAGCTCGAGTTCGGGTGTAGCCTGACGAAAGTACGGGACAAATCGGGGTTCCTCGCGAACAAGGAATCGGTAGTCAGCACAAGAATCAATAGATACTCTTGCCATTTGCTTTCTCCATTTTTCAGTCGGCTCTACATGCTTGGTAAATGCTTCTCCAAGTACAGCAGCTGTGTAGATATCTAAAGTCCTTTCAGCAATCAATGGTGCTCCAAAATTTTGAGTGATCATCTCTCCTTGTTCCGTGACACGGAATCGACCATTGATAGTATTGGGTGGATGGGACATAATAGCACGGTAAAGAGCTGGATTTCCACCACGACCGACAGTTCCTCCCTTGCCTGGGTAACAAAGAAATTTAAAATGTGATATCGTAAGTAAATATTAATTGTCTAGGAGGATGATTGCATCTTTTCCGCGTCGTACTTACCATGGAAGAAAGTGAGCTCAATATTGTGTTTTGCGGCGACATCAACCATTCTCTCTTGTGAATTGTATTGAGCCCAGCAAGCTGCAAGTCTTCCAGCATCCTTGGCACTATCACTATATCCAACCATCACTTCTTGCTTTCCCTTGACTGCACCGGTGTACACAGAGACTTTGAAGAGTGTATCCAATACTTCTGGTGCGTTGGTTAAGTCATTCAATGTCTCAAACAATGGCACAACTCGCATCATGTTGTTATTGTCAGGTTTCATACCGAATTGCTTTTGCAACAACATAACTGCAAGAACATCACTAGCTGTCTGTGCTTGACTGATAACATAGGCACCAAGGGCTTCGGGGTTAAGCGTTGCCGCCATTTCAAACACTCTCAAGGTCTTCAACACGCCTGCATCAAGACCCATTTTGTCCATATCTCTAGTTCGGAAAAGCGGCCTCTTTCCAGCAAGCTCGGCTTGAAGGAAACTGATTTTTGCCTCTTCATCCCATAATTTGTAAGAGCTAATTGAGAGGCAAAAAAATCAAGAAAACTTTTGTGAGATTCTTAAAAATTGTCTAGTCGAGTACAAGACATAAACTTGAAATTATCATCTAGTAGACTCACCCAATTCCAAGGTACTGAGTAATTGCGTCAACTGCTTCCAAATGTTTAGTAGATTCTTCTCGAATGTCAAGACGTACGAGTGTGGTACCAAATGCAGCAAGTCTCCTGATAATATCAACAAGTAATCCATCAGCAACTCCCTCGTATCCTGTCTCTACAAGTGAATTGTACATGACCTTCAGAGGGTCCATCAATTCTGCCTTGTACAAGATTGGTTCGACGTCGTCCAACTCACCATCCCCGGCAGTCTTTGCAAAGGGGAGTTGATCATTATTAGTGATTTCGGTCAGTTCCTTTTCGCAAGCCTTCACTGTTTTGGCTAGTCGCTGTCGAAGATGTCCGATAACACGACGGTACTTCTCACGCTTGTCAAAGGAGTTTGAAATGGTATCTGCAAGGGCGTTCATCTCATCGGAAAAACGGTTGGAAATGGCAATCTCATTGTACAAAGTATTCATATCAGCGAGGAAGAGTTTAGCTGCCCGGAGACGTTGATGAGCGACAACTTCCCTTGTTACTTCAGGGGTTACATTCGGATTACCATCTCGATCTCCTCCGATCCAAGAAGCAAATCGAATGGGGACTGTTTCCACTGGTAGACGACGACCAAGGGAAATTTGACACTGAGCATCAAGTTTCCTTAAGTAGGCAGGTACAGCATCCCATAGGACGGTTTCAATAATGGCATTGCCACCAGCAGCTTCCTTCTGGGGTGTCGGCTTTTGTCGACGAATTTCGTCAGATCCCCAAATAGATGCAATGATCCGTTTCAACCGGCTCATCCCCTCACTTTTTTCGTAAGGATGAAGGTCGGAACGTTCAAGGTATGCCAAGGTTTCGGTAATACGACGAAATTTGCGTAAAAGTGTCTTACGGTTGACCTCTGTGGGGTGGGCAGTGAGAACAATTTCCACGTTTTGTTTCAACAACTGATCGTAAATTTCCTCCTTGGTGGCGAGGCCCTTTTCCAAAACTGAGTCGATAGTACCTCTCATGGAGTCGTCAGTCAAAGGAAGAGGACCAACATCAATATTTTCAGTCATTAAGCTCATTTCATTGGCCTTCATAGATCGAAGTCGATGATGAGTCTCGGCTGCATTGATCAAGTTGAGAGCGAGCGTAAATGTACGCATAATTCCCAATGCTTCATCCGCTGTTAACTTAGCCGAGAGCTTGATCATTTTATCCAATGCTGCAGTATTACCACTATTGGCAGCACGGTCGAGTCCTTGTTGACGTAATTCATGGTAAAGTTTGTGTACTCTTGGGTTTTCTTTCTCAACGATATCTTCGAGGATATCATTTAGCATTTGAATGTCTCGTAAAAGAGGAGCATCGAGTGTCGAATCGACCGATGTTGCCTGTGACAATGGGACAGGACCTTCAGCAGCTAAAGCACCACCTGCATCAATTTCGATTGCCAAGGCAGTATCACCAGTGGAGACAACTCCGAATGGCTTGGAGGCTTTCGGTCCAGCAGATACCGTGCAAGCTATCGCAGACAGACAAACTGTCCTAGCAAGGAAAGAAAACTTCATCCTCAGTGATCAAAACTGTTGCGGTGTAGTTGTAACTTTGGGCGTTCTAATGAATGTAGAACGGTAAAGAATTAGAAAAGCGAAAAAAAGTGATAAACGCCGATCTAAAGTATGTATGAGTGTGTGGCCGAAGATCTTGGGACCTCCTCAGATCTGTTTTCGTTTTCAAGTGTTCGTCTGTAGCACGAAAGCAAGACGAAAAGGCAAGATACTCAACATTCAAGTTTCAATGAAAATACATGGATCCTAGATGAAAAATTGATTGGCTCCCTTTAAATTCTGATTTTGATCTGGCCAACTTCTTGACAACTTTCTAAGATATCTCCCATCAGAACAACTCGGAAACCGCTCTCATCCAATAGAAATTTAGCAAAGTACCGGTACTTTGAATTTCCTAGCAATGATACACATACAAATTATTTTTTATTGGTTGAAGTACGTCAGCTGTTTGGACAAGAAATCAAGGAAATAATTGTGATATGAAAGGGTGGCCAGACGTAGACGAAGATTCAACGCATCAGTTGCCTACGTAGACGGCGTATGTCCAACTGAATCGTGGATGACAACATGACTGACAAGTGACAAGATTGATGAGTGTCCTCCTCGAAATTCGAAGAGAACCAAACAGTCTTGCTTTTCTCTTTTCTCACAAAAGTTTTCATTGACAACAAAAACCTCACTTTTCCCAACTTTGATGGTCGTCTAACTTTTTGTGTAACCACTTTTCTTCATAACACACAACACATTAATTTAAGAAAGAGAAAAAAGCATTACGCACAATCCTGCTCTAGCTAGATAATTAATAATATGACAGAATGTACTGTAACAGATGCTACAGCAAAGATGATCAAACAGACACTCCATGTTGCTTGTGACAATGGGCGTTCCCTTGCAGAATTGGTACATCTGGCTTTTATATTATTTCAGAATGATGACTCAATTGGATAAAGAGTATGTGCAAGAGCCAATGATGAAGTTGATAAGAATACAATTACTCAAGATTTCCAAAGGTTGCTTTTCAAATGCCCAGCACAAACACCTGCACCACTTGAGGCAAGTTCTTCATCATTGCTACAATAGATAATTCAATCTGCAACCAAGTTGCAAAAGCCTAATGGTGGTGCACTGTTAGCTTTAGATCATCTTTTGCTGGCTCTGTATGATGATAAGGAAGTCAAGATGGCACTAGAGGGTACTGGTCTTAAAAAGAAATTTTCCATACAAACTAAAGATGATATGTGGGGGGACTAGAGGATTGGCCATATCTGAGGTCAGGGAATCCTATCTGCACAGTTGTTATTGATAAGGTCGATATCATCTTCTTCAACATTCATGGGATTGGTGGTACCAGATGTTGGAGTTGAGGACATCATTGTCTTTTGTTGCTTTTGGAGGGGTGAGGATGCCTGGTATTTAGTTTGTTGTAACTGAAGCTCTTGGGTAATTTTTTGGTCTACCAGAGCTTTCAGATTCTGTTGAATCAAGTCTTTGAACAGGGTTCTTTGGTCTTCAAGTACTTTGTTGTGAATTTCTTGGATTGTTTGAAGCATTTCTTGTAATTTATCATTATTTTTTGTGACATTGGTGAGGTTTTTATTGAGGGCTTGAAATTTTTGGAGACTTTGATGCCATTCCTTCTTGGATTCAGATTTGAGATCATCAAATCATCCCTGTACTTTGGATTTAAGTGTCATGACAGATGAAGCACCATCATGATCTTTATGATTGTGGGCATTGTTGGTGGCTGTTGTATTTGATTTGGGCATGATTTGTGGTGGCATGTTCCATCCATTTGGTGCATTCTTTGCTGATTTTGAGCTTAGTGACAAAACATCATCACCAAATCCAAACTTAATTCTTTGACTTCTTTTTGTTTTAAGCAATAATTGCCTGACTTGGTTGATGATATAGTTGGCTGATTTATCTGAGGTGCAAATGATACTCCCAGAGTTCTTGTTGATTTGATGCTTTGATAATATGTTTCTGCTGCACTGAATTGTAATCTGTAATTTCTATTTTGTCAAGATAATTCTATACTGCTCTGAAAAATGTCTCCACAAATTCTGGTTTGAATGTTTCTGTCGTTGTTGATCTTAGATTTGTGTAGAACTCTTCAACTTCATTGTTAAGATGCTCTTGGTAGATTACTAGATATCCATTTTTGCATCTACTCTCAATGGAATGAAATAGTTGAGTTGCCTGTTGTCTTTTGAGAGATAAAGACCTCTTGGAGTGTAAATGTTGCTCTTGTTTCCACAGGTTCTGGTGCTGCAAATCCTAAATGGAATTTTCTTCAAGTGAGTAATGAGATTGTTGTGGTTGCAGGCTGTGAACTACATTCCCTGTAGGACACTCTTGAGGATGGCTGGTTGATGTGTGGAAAAGCAGATGGACTCAAATTTACCTTTTACTAAATATTTCCTGGATCTTTTACTTCTTACTGAATTGCCAGATCTTCTCCAGATTAAACTAAGCTCATAATTTACATCACCAAATAAAAGTATTCTTTTCTTTTGTGTGTTGTTTGTCTAATTGTTGTGTTGTGCCACTGTCAACACTAGCAGCATAGGGCATAGTAACATTACTCCCTCTTTCAGAGGTAATGAACTTACAAAGCATGAAGACTTCCTACTTGTCCAATGAGTTTTAGAAGAAAGCTCAGGAGTTGAGTCAACAGCAGACACTGCTGAATCCTCCTGCAATTCCCTTTGTGAAAATGAAGAAGGAGAGGTTTGAAGTCAAAAGACTACAACAAGGTTGCTTACAAGACCATCAAGGTCCACATCAATCCCACTGACCAAAGCTCAGATGCTAAGACAATTGAGAAGAGGATGAAAAAATTTGAAGATGGATCTGCTGCAGAGTAGATCCAGTGGAGGGTTGAACTTGCTGAAGTTGAGCAGGATTACCCCTTGACTAAAGCTTCATCCAAAACTTCAATGGCCTTGACACTTTTGAATGGCAGAGCAAGGCAGCTTTTCCAACCAGCCAATGCCAAGTGCCAAAGCAAAAATCCAGGTCTCAAAAAGCCAAAGCAAAAAGATCCTGAAGCTCTCTTTGAACTGGTACTCAACAATGTAGGTGAGAATTTTTTCTCCTCCAGGCATGTTGCTAGGCACCAGAAGAACTATTTAAGATACCACCTTGCCATGACCAGTGAATTCATGCTTCATGAGGGTGTTGCAAGGATTCACCAGTTGAATGAATATTTGCCATATTTTCCAATGGATCACAATGGTAAAAATATTCAAAAATTTGACAATGGCAAACTTGTGGATATCTTGGATAGAGCAAAACTACTTAAGTGGCAATCCACCCTATTGGCTAGCAATCTCAATTAGCATGATCTCTCATGGGAAGATACTGTAGAATACTTCAAGAAAGTTGAAGTGCATGACAATATTGATTGTGCGCTCTCTAAGTCTGAAAAACCTACCAAGCCCAAGGAAGATGGCAAGAGTGAACAAAACAAAAAGAATTCTGATCACAATAACAGCAAGCACAATCAAAAGTGCCAGTGCACCTGTAAGTGGTGTAGCAACTGCTGTATGAATAACAATAACACCTCCAAATGTACTGCAGACAAATTGAAGAAGAAGAATTGCAATAATTCCAAGATGTACACACAGGAACAGGTGAATGCAATGATTAGCTTGCTTAAACTATCAAAAGAGAGTAAGAAAAAGAAATGTAAAGTACAGTATGAATCATATTTGTCATCCAAAAATGACCCAAGCTCATATTTTACTCAACATAATAATAAACTTAAATGTAAAAATAGTAGTGATGATTTTAGCAATTACTTTAAGCCTACTTCCTACACTGACTCAACCCTTTTCCCAATTGTAGAGCAATTGTAAATATGCTGCATAGCCAGCATAAGAATAAAAAGCAGAAATCTACTCATCACACTACTGAAGTAGTAGGCAAGATAATAAACCAGGATGGCAACCTTGTTCCTATACAAATCCTACTCAACACCAGTACTACAGCAACAATCATCCTAAAGAATTTTGTCAAACAGGGAAAGGCCAGTACGTATAAAAACCCTCAACCTATGCAGTGGTCCACCATGGGTGGTAACTTTATCATTAAGCAAAAAGCAAGAGTGTAAATTTCACACTCCTGGAGTTCACCAACAAAAATATCAAACACTTAGGAAATTAATGCAAAATGCAAAACCTGGTACATTCACAACTAAAGAAGTTCAAGGAGAACCTCTCATACAATTTGAAGGTAAAATATATATACCCAAGAGACTTCAACAATGCATCATAGCATGGTATCACAAATACTTAGTGCACCCAGGTACAACACATACAGAAGCAACCATGCAACAGCATTTTACTTGGCCGAAGCTAAGAATGCACATAGAGAACTTCTGCAAGACATGTAAACAATGTCAGTTATGTAAAAAGCAACATAAGAAATATGGACACTTACCCCCTAAAGAAGCTGAAATCCTGATATGGGAACAAGTCCATATAGACCTAATTGGAAAATATACTATTAAGTCCGATACAGGTACATGTATGCTACAATGTCTTACTATGATAGATCCTGCCACAGGCTGGTTCAAAATCAAAGCAATTAGAGACAAAATGTTTGACACTGTAATAGAAGCATTCCACTCTGTCTGGTTATGCCAGTATCCATGTCCACAGTATGTAGGTTATGACAATGGCTCAGAGTTTAAGAGTGTATTTGACCAAACATGGCAAACTTTCGACTTAAGAAGAAGCCAACCACTACTTATGATCCCCAATTGAATGGTATCATTGAACGGGCACACCAGGTCATAGGTAACTCCTTATGTGCACTTGATATAAGTGAATCTGCCAATCCACCTACTATAGGAGATGATGAACCATGGGATAACATACTTAGTTATGTAGGGTGAGCCATATGCAGTACATATCATACTATGATGCTATAAGCTAAGCCAGGACAATCAGTATTTAGACATGACATGCTACTACCAATTACATTTAGAGCTAAATGGACATGTATCCATAATAAGAAACAAACCTTAATTAACAAAAAAATAACCAAAAAGAAAACCATAAACGGCAACACCATGTATATATTATAGGTGACCTAATTATGCTAGAGAAGCCGGGAAAGATAGCTAAGTTGGACAAGCCTTGTACCGGTCCTCATGCAGTTTTTCAAGTATTTACAAACCATACTGTACACATCTGTAGAGGCATCATAGAAGGGATGGTTAATATCCTCCATGTAACACCATGTAACACTGTACTACGAAGGCACACAGGACAGTTCAGGAAGCAAATGAACTACACTCCCTGTAGGACACTCTTGAGGATGGATGGTTGTTCCGTGGATAAGCAGACAGACTCCAATTTACCTTTTACTAATATTTCCTGAGTATTTACTTCTTACTAAATTGCCAGATCTTCTCTGGATTAAACTAAGCTCATAATTGATATCACCAAATAAAAGTCTTCTCTTCTTTTGTGTGGTGTTTGTCTGATTGTTGTGTTGTGCCACCATCAACACTAGCAGCATAGGGCAGGCTAATGAGATTATTTCATTATTTGTGATTATGCCAGGGATTGGATTGAATTGAATGATTTGTACCTGTATTAAGCTGCCCAGTAATTCATCAGGCTTGGATGAACCTTTTAGAATGGCCTGTATATACCCATTGATGTTTCCAAGGCTGCAGGTGATTCCTCCTATGGCCCATATGAATATTGCATTTGGCCCTTTTCCAATGCAAGTAAGTTGGGGACATAAGTCAAGTTCACATTGAATGTATTTTTTCAAATGGATTACAACTTAAATTTGGAGTTAATTGTGTAAATTATCAATCTGAGTCCAGTCCAGATGACTATCTTTTATCCAAGCTAGTAAAAGGTTGTTTGTCATCAAACGTTTTGATGCAAACATGCAATGTTTGTTGGAGTCTAACCTGGGTTTCATAGATTTGCAAAGAATACATAATTTCTGATGTCTCAACATATAAGAAAAGTTTAGAGTTTGTTTGTTGTTTCTGTTGGTTGATGTAGTTGTTCCTGCAATCCAGTTCATCAGTGATTTCTTGTCAGCAGGGAATTGTTTGATGGTAGTAATTGGAATTTTTTTAGATTCCTTCTTTTGTTCTTTGTCTTCCCATTGGAGAATGTTGAGGGATTTGTTGACTTTGAATAGTTCCTTCCAGAATGACTCCTGATGATGAAGGACATTCACAAATTTGGTTTTGTTTTCATATGCATTGATATTCATGTTGATCTGAAGACAAAATTTGTATTGCGGTCTTTCTATGCCCAAACTTTTGGTAATCTTTGAGTTTTGGACTACTTTCCATCTTTCTGCATCTTAATGATCTGCTGGAGTTCTGGTTTGTTTTGATAAATGATTGGAGAACATATTGTGTCTGTCTGTTGGTAGGATTGGTAGTACCACTGTCAGCTGCTGCATTCCCATCATCATTGAACCATTTGGATCAAAGGATCCTATCACTCATTTGAGAGGTGTTGTCCTGTGTACAATGCATCATACAGTGTTGTGTGTATAGTACTATTATGTTTGTACACTTAATACCAGATGCACTTCTATTCCAAGGTGAAAGAGTGGGATGAAGAAATTTGTTGTGTTATTCAAATGTGTTATTCAATTTTTATCTCATCATACCAAAACTAATCCATGTCTGGAGCTCCACCAAAAGTCAGTAGAGAAACAACAGGTAATGATGTTGGCAAGGACAAACCACCTAAAAATTGTTGTCATTCCAATGCAATGTCAACATCAACAAAGCCTGATAACTAACATTGTGATAAATAAGCCATTGTCAAACATAGAAATGTTTGACCAACAACATGGATAGTACCCCATATGGCATCTAGCATCTACAAATTTTATCATAGATAAAGCACCATAGTTGTTGATAAATGCAGAGGAAGTATCACCTGCTGCTTCCATCAAAGAAGAAAATAAAACATGACATCCCAAAATACATATCCAACCAATACATACTAAACCAACAATTAATGCACATCACAAGGGATATGATAATTTACCACCAACAGAAAAGTTAGAGACCAAAGGATTACCTGGCATTTGTTGAGGTAAAATGGCCACAGCTGCAACACTAAGGGTGAAGATTTGACCAGCTGAATAATGTACCTCTGTAACTACCTGCCTTTATGATATAGTATTTGTTCTTTACTCCTTGTAAGTTTTGGTCACTGTTTTCTATTTAGAAATACAGGGATAGGAGATTAACTTGCAGAGGATTGTATTAGTATCTACCTACAAGATTATACTATGTATGTAATCCATGGCTGTCATCTACCAATCCAACTGCCCCAATCATTTAGAATTTGGGCTTGGAGATGGGCAATAATATGCTCACCTTTGTACCAATTAAAGTAGGCATCCTCTTTGATATTTGATACAATATCCGTTAATTTGAGATTCTGTGCAATCAACACCACAAGCCTACAAAGGAGATAGAGCAACAAAGCATGAAGCATGCTGTGAGTTGAACAGTTGCTGTGAACTCACATCTGTTAAATTGAAGTCACAACTTCAACAACAATTACATCTCTAGTCAAATTCACAGCAAGTGGTATGTACTATGCAAGTACTAAAGTCACAAGAATCCAGTTCAAACAGAACCCCATCTGTTACAACTCCAATCAGAAGATTGTCACAAGAATTGTCACACAAATTGTCACAAGAATTTCATAACTTGGATGGTAACATTAAATTGTGAAGTTCAATTGTGACATTTGATGCATGTCACAACTTGGATTGTGATGTTCCATTGTGATGTTTGATTGTCACATTTGATTATGAGCTTTGTT